>JBBPCW010291946.1:0-10363 GCA_037974425.1 Phenacogrammus interruptus
AGATTCACTACTGTTCAATTAGATTCACTACTGTTCAATTAGATCCACTACTGTTCAGTTAGATTCACTACTGTTCAGTTAGATTCACTACTGTTCAGTTAGATTCACTACTGTTCAATTAGATTCACTACTGTTCAATTAGATCCGCTACTGTTCAATTAGATTCACTACTGTTCAATTAGATTCACTACTGTTCAATTAGATCCACTACTGTTCAGTTAGATTCACTACTGTTCAATTAGATTCACTACTATTCAGTTAGATTCACTACTGTTCAGTTAGATTCACTACTGTTCGATTAGATTCAATACTGTTCAATTAGATTCACTACTGTTCAATTAGATCCACTACTGTTCAAATAGATTCACTACTGTTCAATTAGATTCACTACTGTTCAATTAGATTCACTACTGTTCAGTTAGATTCACTACTAAATTCCCTTTACTTCATTTAATTTAAATTCAGTTTAACTTTATTTATAGTTTCATTGAGTTCAGTTCAGATGAGCTCAGTTCAGTTCATGTTCTGCTCGGTTCAGTTCAGTGCATTTATCTGATTTCAGTTCAGTTCAGGTAATCCTGTGTTCAGTACTCTGTTGTTCAGTTCACAGTGATTCAGTTCAGCTTAACTCCATTAATAATAATTCAGTTTGGTTGCATTCCTTTTACTCCACGTACTCTTTAATTCTGTATAAAGTTAGATTCAGTTCAGTGTGTATATACTGAGCGAGTGGAAAAACAGACTGAGCAGGAGGGGGTCTGTGGTGGGTGGGGGGGGTATAAAAGGCTGGATAGAGGGGAAGACTGATAGAGTGAGCTCTGATAGAGCTCTTCTTGTCAGCGTAATGCGAGCGGCACGTTGTGTGTTATCGTGTTTTGGAAAGTCTTTGGTGCCCGAAGAGTGAGTGTGATAAAGATACACACTTTGACATTTGGCTGTGTGTGTGTGTGTGTGTGTGTGTGTGTGTGTGATAATGTTACCTTCTTTAAATGTTTTCAGGTATTTAATGTTTTAGGTGCCAGCTGTGCTACTTCTGATGTTTGTTCTCAGATTATTGGTCCATTTCACTGATTTTTGACCTTTCCGATACCTCTTGGTTGACGTTCTGCTTGCTGGGGCTTTTGTTCTCTGTATTCTGGGACTGGTTGTCTCGACTGTGAAGGCCCAGAAGGTTTGCACTGCTTCGTTGAACACTTGCTTGTTGTGCTGTCTCCAGGGTGTGGCCATTGGTACTGGACGGAGTGGATTCTCGAGAGTCCGTGGACTCTTGTGGACTCTCGGGAGTTTGTTGGTCTGGTTCAGGCAGATTGTTCTCATCCTTTCTTCTGCCTGTTTTGGGTTGGTCTTTGTTGTTGACTGTGGCACCACAGATGTTTCCCACCCCCGTGTGGTCACTTTGTGCTGTTGCAAGCAGAAGCCATCTATCGTGCAGAGTTTGACTGGCTGTCAACCTTGCCTTGGGATCCACTTCCAAGAGAGCCCTAATGAGGGCTTTAGCTCCTGTTATATACACAAACAATGCATCAACCTGCAGGCAGTCAGTTGCTGACCTCCTGGACACGAAATAGTTTTGCGCTGTGTAACACAGGCAATATCTCAGTACTTATTTAGATACACAAGCTGGAATTATATAAAAGGTAAGATCAACCTTTATTAGTCTCCCAACTATATGTATATTGTACTTGAATACTGTCACAGAATTACTGTATTTTCATAGATTGACATACAGTATATTTATACTGAACTTCTGTATACAGTTGCATTGCAGTATTTTGTTTGTTCTCCACTTTTCCACCTTTGTACTAAACTGCACATTTTCATTGTAGCGTTTATATTTATAGTTTATGTATATGCATTTATTCTTTGTGAATTTTTCTACTCAGTAAATTTGTATATAGCTGAGATGACAATAAAGTTTCCTTTGACTTTTACTTATATTTTATACAGTCTATATATCAGACGTAACATACTGCCAAGATTTAGGCAACTGGATAGAAGAGATATCTTTTAGTAGAAAGCATCAAGTGCAAGTTCGGGATCACACCTTCAGATGCATGGTCCCAGTAAGGTGACAGGAAATGGACCTCTCCTTTTTGTATCAGACGAAAGAGTTCCTCCTGATTGCGGTCTGGGCTGCGGAATGGAGGAAACCCGCTTAGCAGCACAAATAGTATAACCCCCATCGCCCAGATATCCACCGCGACACCATAACCTAAAGAAACAAAGATGCAGCTGAAAACTTCAAAAAATAACTACAGTAATACTGCCACCCTGACACATATATGGTTTGTATTGCATCAAAGATGCCGTTATACAGCAATTTCTTCATATAGCCTTGGCTGAGAGGAGAGGTCATCAAGTGGCACCAGGTAACCAACATTTTCGTATAAATGTATTTTGTATGGAAATGTTTTATGGAAACCATTTCCCATTGAATCTAAATGGTTTGTTCTAAATTGCATAAAATATTTCTGGTTTGCAGAACAGATTTCTAATTTTCTGTTTGCTCAACTTTTGAATTTGGCTCTATTGCTTAAAATTAATAAATGCTTGTGCACTTTTCTCTATTTGATGTGTCTTTCTGGGTTGTAAATGGTATAATGTGGCATAAATGGCTACATCTATGTTTAACTATTTCTGGGGGACAAAATTAGCATTTTTTTAACTATTGTAAAGTGGCGGTGGCAAGCAAAAGCAATTCCAGTTATTCAACTGTAAATCTGCCTACACTTTTACCTGTCTCAGCAAGTATCTCGGGGGCAACGTAAGTTGGTGTGCCGCATATTGTGAACACGGGCTCTGTCACCACCATGGCCAATCCAAAATCAGCCAGCTTCAGACTGACACTGCCATTCCCATGGCGCTGGACCTTAGAATTAGAAAGAGATATTTTTTTCTGCTTTTGCGATTTGTGGGAGTGTGTCTGTGTAAAATGTGCATGTCATTATTGTTTTATACACAATTATACACTATTGATTTGATTCAAAAATACTCTGAGACATTTTTTAAATCATACATATAAATAACTTATTATACCTAGCAAATGTTAAATTAGACAACATTCTGACATTATTTTACAATTGCAACAATTATAATAGTAATATTAAGAGCATAGTGTGTGCATGTGTGAGGTCTGTTTCATCCCCTCAGATACTGAATCAGCAGTGATGCAGGTAGAATACAGTACATAAATTAGCTGCTAAACAAACACTATTGCACTTACAACACATATTTACAGGACAGCAGCCACTATGCGGTTGCTTTATGTTCTCTTGACAGCACTAAAAATGTATATGAATTTATATTAATAATTATGTTAAATTATATATATTATATAAATTATATATATATATACATATATATATATATCCATCTCACCAGAAGGTTCTCAGGCTTGATGTCTCTGTGAGCAATACTCTTGTTGTGAATGTACTCCAGAGCCTGGCTGATGTCTTTGATCATTCTACCTGCACAGGGCTCACTGAATCGGCCACTGCGGGCAATAGCATCAAACAGGTCCCCGCCAGTGACCATCTCCATCAGCAGGTAGACGTGCGAGTCTGTGTGATGCGAGCGCAGCAGCTGCACCAGGCGTGGGTGTGCCAAGCTGTGCAGTAAAGCGATCTCATTCTGGATCATGTGACCACGGCCCTGCACTTTGGATTTGTCCACCATCTTCATGGCAAAGATACGGGTGCAGCCTCGAACACGGCATTCCCGCACCACTGCGAAATTCCCGTCTCCCACCACCACGCCAAAGTCATAGCACCGTTCGATTTCCTCCGGTGAAACCTCAGCACCGTCGGGCGGAAGCTTTTGCAGCCAGTCTCTCAACTCAATTATTTCTGCTGTAGGTCTGTCCTGTTCAGCAGGTGCTTCTGTTTGGGACTCAAGAACATTTTGGAAGTTGTTGGGTGCATTTGGGTCATTGATTGGGTTCAGATTGTGAGGTCGTGTCTCATTCTTTTGTTGTTGTTCTAAAGGGTTTTTCATCCCGATGTCCTGAGAGGGAGGACCTTTTCGCTTATTATTTGTCCCCTCCCATTTAGCACACTGTCTGTTTCCAATTGGGGGAATAGGTGGACCAGCCCCTCTACAGCTCTGACAGTAAACAGATTCTTTCTTCCTCTCTTTTCCTTTCTCTTCTTTTGTTTCTTTAGTCTGAGCTTTGATATCTCCCCTCCAGTGCTCCCACTCCCCTCTCTGCCTCTCTCGCCTACCCCTGTCTTTCTGCTTAACATGTGTTCTGATCGGTTGCAAATTGTTGGCCGCTGGTTGAGTAACTAGTGACTCTGGGGCTACATTTAGAGAGTTACTGACCTGGGGGTCATCGTCATGGAAACCACTGTCGGTCTTGGCTGCTTTAGGCCTTAGCATCCGCTCCCACAACCTCAGCAAGTGTTCACAGTACCCTGGACTGTCAGGATATAACTCTTCCAGGGCATCTTGTAGTTCTCTAAGGGATGGACGACTATTCCCGAAGGCCAGGAAGGCGTGGTCAAAGTAGAAGAAGTCAGAGAGGCTGCGGATCTCACGGCCTGTTGGGCTGAAAAGGCGGCGCACACGACTATTGCTCCAACTAGGAAAGCCAAGTGCTTCTGATACATCAGCAATGAGCATTTCGAATGTCTGCACCGCGCGCCGATTTAAAAGAAGCGAGATCTTCCTCAGGCCATGTTCTCCACACGATCGAACCACCGTCACGATGCGTGGCCGCACCGGACTGGCCTCCCCATGCCTTCCATGGTAGCCGCTCACCCTCTGTGCCACAGGCTCTTTCCACTCATATGAGCCAACGACAACACTTTCCAAAGGCCTATAGGCTGCAGGATGCTTCACATTCTTCGAACCAAATGTGTATGAGGGCAGAGCATCCCGAGGAGCAGTATTCAGGCATTTAGGAAGTCTAGTTCTTTGATCTGCAACACAAAGACAAGCTCAATCTTACACACATAGCAAAAATACCTCAGTGTTTAGTAAAAAAAAATCTAATGAACACAAATTAAATGTAGGCTAGTTGATTTTTAAAGACGTATCCTATAGTGATTCATCAGACATTATGAGGCTGATGAAATAAACTTACTTTTTCTTCAGTGAATGTGTATGAATGGATCAGTGGACAAAAGTTTGGGCTAAATTCAGGTTCAACATCCATTTTATTGATGAAAGAATTTCATATTACACAAGCAAGTCTATTTTATATTTCCTAAGTTAGTTTGAGAATAGTATGTGATGATCATGCAGCTTCCACTATGTTAATAGATCTATGACCTATATTAGCCTATTAGATCCACTGCAAAACTAAAGAAGCTCATTTCAGCAGGAAATGTGTCTTGGCTGCATAAAAAATGGTTTAATTTGATTGTTGGCCAAATTATTCCTCTATGTAGACATGGACTTTATTTTATTGCTTTTTTTATTGCTAAATAGATGCTTTCTTGTACAGGAGAGGCCAGAGCTTTGCCAACGAAACCTGCTTACATTACTCACCTGGAAGATGTGTTAGATGATGTGTTTATTGTTTTACCTCAGCATTGCGTTCAGGAAAAAAAGGGCCCTTGGGAATGAAGGAGGAAGTGCTCAGCATTAATAATTCAGTGCAGGTGCTTGATGAGAAGCTGCTCTGTATATTCTCAGATAGCACCTTACACTCCAGGGGAACGGAAAAGGACCAAATCTGATCGTGTCGGATCTGCTTACACAAGACACAGCGGCATAACACTGCTTTCTCTGAGTGCAGTGTGTGTGTTCTGTGGGAGATCATTACTATTTCAGTATGCCAATGAAACATGTATTTCACTTTCTGATCAACACTGTAAACTGTAAAAGTAAAAAAAAAAAAGCTACAGGCCAAAGAGAGCTGGACAGAAAGGCTAAGGTCAAAGAGACTTAATAGGTGAAAGCCAAAGACTCAGACAGGGTCTGTTACATTGTGTGGTTTTAACCAGGCTGAGACACAGCCTCAACAATTCAGAACCAGTCTCCTAGCCAGCTCCTTGGCACTGTAAAATAAATGTACTGCAGCCAGTGACAGTGGAGCACATCAAAGCAAACTTTCTTTTCTTCTAAAAACAAAGTAAACCTTATACCTTTCACAGAAGAAGCAGACAAAACTAATGCAGAGTTGCAAACTACCCACATATTTTTGGAATGACCTAGATGGGTTTCAGGAATGTGAGGACATCAAGGTCCACCTGAATATGTAGCAGATGGTCCTGTTACCTGGCACTTTCCAGGAGCTTCCTCCAGGCTGAGGCTCCATGCGCTGCTTCCACAGAGGGATCATGCTCCACTCCAGCTCCCCCACAGACACCGAGGGCCATGAGGTGAGAAACTTTCCTAAAGTTTGCCAAGTTTATCCTTTAAAGTTTCAAAGGTATCTGTCCATTGAAACTGTCCGGAATCTTACGTCAAATAACACGGGAATATCGGGAACGCGCATCTTTCGAACGCCGGGACGAGCTCGTGCTACCGGATACCGCACATCCTGCTGCACGCGCATCTCCACGGTAACCGACCACCTCTTTAAATGCAGAGGCCGAAAGCACTGGCTCAGCGTTACACACACACACACACACACACACACACACACACACACACACACACACACACACACTCTCTCTCTCTATCTCTCTCTCTCTCTCTCTATAGACACACACACACACTTATACACACACAGGGACTATATCGTAACACGACCATGTCTACAGGGAGCGCTGATCAGGGTTGCTGCGTAGTCGAAAAAATCTAGTAAAAAAAAAGTTCCTTTAATAAAATCAATGTAATTTTATGTTGTTATTTCTCAAACGACTCAACTGGCTTATTTTTCTATACTTATTTAAGATTTTAACATTTTAATAAAATATGCAAATACTTTAGATTATTTATTTACTTATGACTTAATGTATGCCTTAGTGCGTGGAAAACATGTTGTAACAAAGCAATGAATTTGACATGCATCTCATTTTTAAAAAATCCATGTCCATGTTTTTATTTTCCATTTATGTTATGTTTCAGGTTCTTAAGGATTCATTTGAAAACGGTGAGATGCCTACGGGGATGAATAAGGAGAATGAAATCTTTAAAAAAAGAGTGTTTGGGTATAGTTACAATCTTTCTGTGTCATGGTTGTACAATTGCATCGGTATTTATAAGGGAGGCTCAGTAAGGGGCATCCTTAGACAGTTTTCCTCTAAAATAAAAAATGACACGTCATTGTAGCGGTAAGAAACGCTCTGTGTAGACTTGCTTTTTCAGTTATACGGACGTAAATGTTGGTACATTTTCAAAAGTGATATGTCTAAAACATATATGTGAGGAAAGAAATGTATGTTTAAATGAGTTACATTTTACCACACCATGTTTAGTTACTGATCTGTGCATTTAGTTGCTGGCATCAATGCAGCACTGTTATTGGTCTTCCTCCAACTTTGGAATTTCAGTATTTTTATAAACCAAAGAATCAAAAAACATTACTCAGTAGCTCAGTACAGAGTCTTCATTAAACCAGCCTGCCTTTTTCAAAATAACTACACTTTTACTCTGGTGTAGTTTCTTTTACTCTAGGATATTTTAGTGAGAGTGTGAGTATTCAGGCACACTATTTTGTTATTCAGTATATTCTTTCAATTTTTGTAGCACAAAATGTAAACAAAGGTATATATTCATTCTAACAGCTCAGTCACATCACAGATGCACTCTGGTCAACTCTAAGTGATTTAAAAATATAATTAAATGAGAGCGGCAACAACTCAGTTAAGTACACAAACTTACAGTACAATGAGTGGTAAAGTGCATAATGTTGCCTATACTCTGTTCAACCTCTCACTACAGGGATCACATGAGAGCTTTATGAAATAAAGTAGCTGCACAAAAGCCTAAGATCTCTATAAGTAGTGCCAGTCGTCTGTTGGAGTGGTGTGAAGCACACCACCTCAAGACTGGGTGGAGCAGTGGAAATGTGATTACACACACTTCTGTATCTGTTAGTCGGGTGAAAGAATCTGGGTTTGATGGATGCCAAGAGGGGGCTCCTGAATGAAATGGCATTATCCATGGGCCCCGGAACCATTATAGTAGGGGGGCATATCCCCCAACTTTTCCAAATCATTCGTTTCGTTCCCTCACTTTTTGTTTCCCGGACAAAAGCCGAGACATGCGAGCACATTCCCATTCCCCCCACCCCAACCCAGCACCGGAAAACGGACAAAACTCTGCAAGTGATCACCAACACCCCACCCCCAGCTGATGCCCCCCCACACACATTAGAAACGCTTCTGCCGCCCCTGGCATTATGCCAACTGTAGAGTTTGGTGAAGGAGGGAAAATTGTTTGCAGCTGGGGGTTTTGTTTCAATTAATGCTTTTGCCTACAAAGACATTTTAGGCAATTGTATGTTTACAATTTTGTTGTAAAAGTTAGGGGAACGCCCTTAAATGTTTCAGACTGGAACACTCCCAGGATCATTGTTTGACCCTCAAAAAGGCTGTTTTTAATGAATGGTCACAAATTCTCTCTTACACACTCTAAAATTTTGTTCCCCCAGAAGAGAGAAGGCTGTGGCGGCCACAATGGGGCAGTGGGGGCAACAAATGCGTAAGTGTAATGGCCAGGTGTCAACATGCATGCACACACACACAAAAGTGTTTCCACTGGTAGGAAGGTTTCATTCAACAAGTAGGAATCAAACTGAATTTGTTTTTTTAAGTTATTAGGGACAACATTATTAAACAGCACTAAAATGGAAAAAACCACTGACCTAAACTGACTATAAACATCCTTGTCAGTGCAACTGATTCCAAGGAAGGCATGTGGAAAGTTCAAAGGAACCATGACTAATTGACTCCAGACAGGTATGCCACATAAGATTGCACAACACAGTTCTTCCTTACTGATGATAGGGAAGGTAAGAGAGAAGCTAGCACTAGCTCTTAAGAGTGTTGCAGGACAACCTGAAAGCAAGAAGAATAATGCCTTAGGCATCTCTATTCTTATAGCCCACATAAAAGCTTTTCTGCTGAGAAATATTAACTCCTGTTAAATGATGTGTCATGTTTAAAACAAAAAAGACAATTGGCAATAATTCAACTAATCATGTTTGAAATAAAGAAAGGTTGTGTGTATTTGATCTTAAGAACACCTTGCCCTCTTTGAAGTAAAGCAATGAAAACTTTGTGATATGAGACTGTCTCTCTGCAAACAGTGCTGAGCACATGTCATGTAAGGAAACGAATGGAGTGAGGCATCAGGGCATTCTAGACAAGAATTTAACCTTCACTGACCTAGTAAATGGTTCTGTAAAGAAATGGATGTTTTAACAAGACAACAGCCCCAAACAGTCAACTTAACTCAAGACTTGTTTCTAAAGAAGGTGAAAGTTCTTGTGTGACACAGCCAATGTCCTGAATTCTATTTTTAAATAATATGCAGGATGATGAAATTGTGAGACGATTTGATGAACCCTAATAATCTTGGGCAACTGCAGATTTGTGGGTTTGCAAAATAAGAGTAGACTAAAGTTGAACCTGATTGCTGCCAAAAAGCGAATTGCTTCTTTCTGTTACACAGACCTCTCAATGCTGTAACTGGCAACAAAGGTTTTGAAACAAAGGCATGTTATTCATTGTTGGGGTCTATATACTTTTTCACTATCAGTTTTGTTTCTTTATGTTTATCTTTATTTTCTTTAAAAATGCATTCTTTTTTATATGTATTAGTACACAATCAAAAGATATGTATACATTTAAAGTCTGGAAGTATATTAAAAAACAAACACAAAAGCGTCTGAATATTTTTTCTCATCACTCCACGCATCTCCCAAACCACAGTGCAGAGTTTGTTGTTTTGATAATCACATAATCATTAAGCCCGTAAGATGCTGAATCAGGAGTGTTGGAGCAGAAAAAACACCATGTTTTGTCCATAAATAACTAAAACTTATTCTTTATGGCCAGCTTTAGAATAAAGAATGAATTCCTTTTTTTCTCTGGATAATCAGCAAAGCACCAGACAGAAAACCCTTTTGAACAAATATGGTAAATGTGTTTGATGAGCAATGAAAGCAATTTAAAACCGAAAAGCATTCCTGTTTTTAAAGTCAGTCTCTCTGGTTTCATGCATAGATACCTCATGCAAAAAATCCCAACAATTTCCATTTTGTCTGTTTGTTGTTCTCTCTCTCCCTCTCCCCGCATGGGTCTGTTTCTATGGTACTCCCAAACAAAGGCCTGCCCCATTGTGTCTGCCTTTATTCTGCTCTAAACTGGACATTATTTCACTCACCTCCCTAATAGTGTGTGTGTGTGTGTGTGTGTGTGTGTGTGTGTGTGTGTGTGTGTGTGTGTGTGTGTGTGTGTGTGTGTGT
>JBBPCW010291993.1:0-10359 GCA_037974425.1 Phenacogrammus interruptus
CGCCATTGTTGTTATACGTGCACGAACAGATCAATGACTTACTGCTTGTTTTCTTCTCCTTTGATTTTCTATGCTGATTGACCGGTTGTACGTCGGTCTGTTTTTGCGGGGACATTTCCACGCCACGAAACGTGACGCTGAACGAAACGAACTGTGATTGGTTGTTTGACATGTCAGTCAAACGGCCTTATGGGCGGGCCTCAGCCAAAGAAAGTGGCTATGAGTTCCAGACCTTCAGCCGTCAGTCTGAAGGTCTGGCTACGCGAGACTAAGTATTTATTGTCATGCAAGCATGAGTCTGACCTATCTCTCACCTTTCTCATAATTGTTGTTAGTCTTGGTGTTATATAAAAATCTTTTTTTCATTTTTACAATTTCAAAATGTACCCGCTTGCATTATACTCCATTCTGCATGCATTATACACTATATTGTAAAATACAAGGTTACAGTGATTGTATGATTATTTCATATCAATGTAACAAAGAACATGTTCCAAATGATTTGGTCTTAAATGTTATTGCATTAGTGCATGTTGAAGGTACTAACACAGTTGCCTTACCTGTTGTGAGATTTTTATTTCAAAAACAATGATTATGATTGTGTAATTAAACCGTGTGAACAGAGGTGTATAGGCCTGCTGTCACACTCTTTTTCAGACTTTAACCAAACAAACCACAGGTAAATGGGATATAACACCATCTCCAGCTTTAACTGTTGAATTCAAAATGTCAGTGACGTGTCGGTAAGCCGATAAGAATCTCATTGTCGAGTCAAGTGGGTGTTTTTGTAATTGTGATGTCGTATGACCTTGGTTTTGTCCCTTTGGTCTCGCTGCGCTCTGAGCCATGTGTTTGGTCTCTGTGGTGACCGCGGTGTCTCTTATTCGTTCAGGTTCGAGCACATCCTCTCCTGGATGGGTCCCAGGCTGTGATTCAGCATGGCAAGGCTCTTCCTCCACCACCACCAGCAGTAACCGCGGGAGACGTCACAGTGCCGCCTCAGACAGCGGCGACACAGGCATAGGCACATCCTGCTCCGACAGCGTAGAAGGTAAGCCACGGTAACGCCACTGACCTTCCAGAAAACACTCACTCGCCTCGGTCAGAGTCGGAACATTTGTTATCGATTCTTGCCGAGCTGTGGTCACTGCCGTTCACCTCTCGCGCTGTCATCAAATGTCCCTTTCTGATGAAGTCCATTTGCAAAAGTCATGAGCCAAGCTCTGAGTCAATTGGGTGAAGAAAACCTGAGATTGCATCTTAGGGAGTCAACTAGCAGATAAAGTTGACTGTTTCCTGTTCTCGTTTGGTGCATTGAGACAGCTGTCTTTTGAGTTAAGCCCAGGAATAGGGCAAGAAACGAAAGCCAAGCTGAGCCCTTCATACTTCATTTACCTTCATACTGTTATATATCTGGATCTCATTCAAGAACCAGTGAGTCGTCTTGATTATAGGTTAATGCAAGTACTGGCACACTCAGCATATTATGAAAATCTCACTCATGTCAGACACCTGTCAATATTGCTGACCAGTCCAGATTCAGCGACCAGGCTTAGTCATGGTTGTTTATTTTAGGGTGGTGTTTGTTATAGAATAGTAAAACGTTCCTTATTCCGAAGGGCTGTTGTCAAAGGAATCATTTGCAGTGCTTGTGGCTTCATATCGTGAAGGAATTAGCTTAACTGGCCAAATTTTGATTCATATTTGTGAAATGATGTTCAGAGCTGAGGTGTTGTCGTCACATGAAGTGAGTGTTTCTGCCCAGTCTGAAGTTTGGAGAGATCAAGTGTTTGTTAAGTTCCCCATTCGCACTTCTGCATTTGCTTTTAAACAAACAAGACAGATGTTCTTTCTTATGTGTCTTCAGTGCCTGGGGTGGTAGACTCTCTGGCCAGCAGACCACAAGACCGGAGCTTATTTCAGCAACCTCTAAAGAGACTTCAACTGCCCTAAGATATTCCAAAGAAACAACACTAAGCAAAGCTATATTCTTTGGAATACAAATTATATAAAGGGTTTTGTTTCTGTTATGTGATCAGACGTTCGAAGAGTCTTTGCGGCTCTGCAGTCCTTGCTAAATGTTTCTCCTGTTTGTCTGGGGCTGGCCGCGTTCTCCCTCTCTCTGCTGCGCTCTCTGTTTACCCAGTGGAGGGATGGTTTCTGTAGGAACCCCCAGCACTCATCGCTTACTAATTGGTTATTTGTGTGATGGGGGATTTGAGGTCTACTTTTCACAAAACATTGTGTCCTCACCTTGTCACCGACTGGGTCTAACTGGCCAGCTGTCAACATCCCACATTTCTGTCCTCATCCAGTTCCCTAATTCTGCCTCTTATCTCTTACTGTTGTGTGTATTTTAGCAAGGACTCTCAAAAATGTAGCCCTTAGAACTAGAATAATCAGTGTACAAGTCTAGAACCGCTGTTTGTTCTCCTGCATGCTTTCCGTTTGCTGCTTTTTCTCTCAGGGCGCCACCCCTCGGCCACTCTCTGGAGCCCCTCCCTCTGCAGGTTTTCCCCACCCACTTGTGAGCGGAGACTATCCTGAATATTGCTTTTTTTTTTTACCTAAAATAAAATAAATGTGTTCATTTTTGTACTTTGTGTTCTTTTGCGTGTGATGCCGTTTTTAACCACCCAGTAGCAGTTATTATTATTGTAGTTTTTAAACTACAATAACGTTGGTTCTCCTTGCAACAGGAATACTAAACAAAGCTCAGCATGACATCTGACACCTTGAGCAGCAACACAAACTGGGGGAACTTCCATATATAGAGCTGTGTTGATGTATGACAACGATTTACTATTTGTTGTGCTGCCCCTCTTGTTCTAAGGGTTTATGTTTTATTCAGTATTATAATATGGTACATGATTCAGCACTCTTAGCTTCCATTGTGAGACTATACTTTGTATTGATATCCAAGTCAGAATTCTGATATCATGACAGTCTTAATTTAGCTTGAATTGATGTCTGGCGGTCTACATCAGGGCTGGCCTGCTGATGAGCCCAACCTCTGGCTCTTTCCCATTGATTACAGCGCATGGACTGGAATTTTAATTAATCTCGTTATCATTAGAGAAATTGCAGCGGTGTTTCAGGGTCAGGGTCAGGGTCATGTGCACGGCTTCAGTTCCTCGTGCCTTCAGAGTTCTTGTGTTCCGTAAATATGTTTTTTTGCTGAAACTTGTGACAACAAGGAGAACCATGCAAGCAGCTTGTTTAATTTCCTCAAGCATGTGTTTCAGGCCTGCGCGATCTATCAGCGGAGATCAGGCCTGGACCAGGCAGCGAGAGCTGGCCTCAGAAGTAGGGCAGATCAGCCGTGAAAGTGTCTGTAATCGCTGCGTAGGAAGAGGAGTCGTGATATCGCCGGATGGTACAGAAAACATCCATCCTGTGGCTGAAGGAGGTTCAGAAAGGGATGAGTAAAGTAGGCCAGAGTGTTTTCTCCAAAAGAAACAAGCCTTTTGGTTATATTGCACACTTCACTTGCTTGAAAAGAAATCAACATTTTGAAAAGCGTAGACATATTAGTTAGTCTATTATGTTCTTGCTTTATTTTTCTCCCTTCTAGTAAATGCAGCACCACTCTGAAGCAGTAAGTCCTTTTTAAAAGTGCTTAAGTGCTATCAGAATCACAGGAATCTGGAATCTGTACGCACCCTTAAAAACCTGACTAAAATAGAATTACATGTTGTTTTTTTAAAGAATAAGCCTCTTTCTTCATATCTCATGGTGCTCTCCAGTAGTTCTGAGGATCTTTCTTCCAAAATCTTTCCTTCGGGAGGAATCGTGTGCGGAGTAGCTATAATCCACACGAAGGGGATGTTATTTTGGGAGCCTCCGCATAATAACTAGTCTACTTCTAGCCTGTAGTTTACAACTGGTTTATCACCCCATCGGACTCTGATTTGCCTCCTGTGCTCCGGCACACAGGGAAAGGAAATCTAAAAAGAATTTATAGGCAGCAGTGAATGGCCACTGTTCTATACAGTTTGAGTTGTATACGGTTCTATACAGCTGTGATTGGAGACTGTTGTATACAGTTTGAGTTCTATACAGTTCCACACAGCTGTGAAAGGACATTTCTATACAGTTCTGTACAGCTGAGAATGGCCTTTTCAATACAATATGAGTCCTGTACAGTTCTATATAGCTGTGAATGGCCAGTGTTCCATGCAGTTGACTGCTACATATTCTGTCAAAATATTGTATTAATTGAACCGTCAGCTGTACTAAATGTGGTCTTGTCCTGCTGTTTTGTTGCTCTTGTGTTTTTCTAGTGTCTCCTCTTTTGCTCTCTTTGCACTCTGGGTATTCCTGTCCTGTCTAATTCTTGTGGTGTTTCTGTTTTTGATAGTTAACCTACTTGACTTGACTCTTGTTTCAAATTGATGCTCTGAGAACGCTATTTGGTACATTGACTTTGCAAATGTCACTTTAAACTCATACGCCATGCTTTCATATGCCAACGCCAGTTATTCTCCTCAAGTGAGTTGCATAATGAGACGCCGGCCTCATTCTGGTTCATTAGTAACTGCAGTATATGTCTAAAGCCTGGGGACATGTCCTGCATCGGGGTCAGTTCGATTTGTCCAATTCTCAGTCACATCTCAGTGCAAGTGACCCAGGATGCACAGAGAATCCCCACGTCCCAATCCTGCTGGATAAAACGGGCTGGTGAATTCAACGGATAGAGTTCCAGACATAATGTTGTTTTTAAATATAGGTCAACCCAGCGAGCTGCCTGCTAAACACAGAGCGAGCTCTGACTAATGTGTGTAGTCGACTGAAAGTGGGAAGGCATTTCTGATGCTTAGCCTGTCAGATGCAAGGCAATTTGAGACTGACATGTTGTTGAAACATAGGCTCCATTTTTTGAGGGCGGCTGCAGATTGCAGATTGGAATATGCTATATGCTATTAAAGGCGAATTGAGATTAGTTTCTGTTTATATATAGATCGCCAGAACGACAGTTGGTTTGCTTTGGGTTATTTTACATAGTGAAATCTCATCCAGGCATCATTATTTTTGAATAAATCCTTGTTTTTTGGGCTATATATTTATGACACTGTTAGAATGGTGTGATATTTAGACGCTGTCCACACCCTGCAGCAGTAAGTCATGCTCTTAGGGGCAAAACAGCTTAAATGTCTGCAGCTTGTAGCTCTTATGAAGTGGAAAATAACTTCTCTGCAGTGCCTTTATTAAAACTTTGGCACGTAAAACATGAGTGCTGGGCTAATATGCTTATTAAAGCAATTTTTGCTGCTTACCACAAGTACCATGGTCCCAAAAGCATGAATTAAATATACACCCGTCATGTTTTTTCACTTATGAATAACAATTGGTTTAAAAAACAAAAGAAGTTTGCATATTTTCTGCTTTGCCGGTCTTGTCGTACTGCTTTTGTCAAACTGAACCCTGTTAATGATTTTTTAAATTTGATTTTATTATTAATAGAATAATATGGGAGGTTTTCAAAATGCCATATTTGGAGGAAAGATGCAGTATGATCTACTCAGTCACGTAAACCCACGCCTGATGGTGGTGATGCAGCAATTTTTGTCT
This sequence comes from Phenacogrammus interruptus, assembly GCA_037974425.1. Taxonomy (NCBI): domain Eukaryota; kingdom Metazoa; phylum Chordata; class Actinopteri; order Characiformes; family Alestidae; genus Phenacogrammus; species Phenacogrammus interruptus. The sequence goes on from JBBPCW010291993.1 coordinate 5,572, forward strand.
AAAAATCATGAACTTCAGGAGTTAAAGACATAATACGTTTCTAGTTTTCAGATTGTGATTTGGATCGTTAAATATGCTTTGAGCTAATCTATAAGTGGATATATAGTGAAAACTGGAACCGTGTTACTCAATAAAGAGTAGTATTAAAGTATTCGATTTCAGCTTTGTGTAGATGTCTTCACCATAAGAGTTCTTTGCTTGTCTAATGATCTAATAATCCACTCTAATCTAATTTGATAATCTCATAATCTTTGCATTTCTAATCATCTAAAGTATTATTAAAGTTTTCCTGTTTAGGGGATGAGAAACTAGATTAGAACATCCTTAAGTGCCACTTTTTTTTTTGCAAGACTTCAGAACTGTGTAGATTTTGTCATCTTAAGTGCTCCTTGCAGTTCTAATAATATCAGGCAACAAAAATTGTTTCATTTTATTTTGTAGTGTTTCTTCTACAATCTCAGGACGCTGATTTCAGTGGTGACGTTTATTTTTATGTAGCTTCAAGGGTTACATTGGCGGCTCGAACGACGATATTTTGTTCTGCTTATAACGTTTTGCATATTAATATGTTGTTTGTTTGTTGTACATGTAGACAACAAGGTTTCCGACCCTCACGCATCAGTGAAACTAATATGAAAATAATAGTAGTATTACAACAACCTTATAATGAAAAATATACAAATATACATCTCTAGAACCATTGCAGGGAGGAAAAAACTGCTGTGATTTTCTGAATCAGCAAAACTTGACTAATCATCAAAAATTGAACAGCAATGAACAGACTTTCATAAAATGTGTTAGCCAGTGTAATCTAAATTACACTTCGAACTCCTTTGACCTTGGCTGGTGAAAAGACAAGCGTATGCATCTTTGACCCACGTTTAGCCATGAGAAATGTATCCAGTTTCAGCCACATTCAGCTTTTCCATGGTGGGCTTTCAAAATTGCCTCTTTCCAAACGAACTGCGTAGTCGACCTAGAACAAGAAGGAATTTCCTCTAGTATTGAACCAGGCCGCCTCCTGACCCAAGTCACTAATTATACATCACAGTGGCAGGAGTAGCTTCCTATAATTACCCCTGGGGTGCCTGTGTCTCCGTTCTGGTGTTCCTGAATAAGGAAGAAAGGAGCATGGTTTCATTCTTGGTTAAACCTCTCGAGTCTGTGTGGATCTGATGGAAGTACATTCTCTTTCAAACTGTTTGGCAGATTCACAGCCATTCTCTGCCTCCTGTTGTGTTGTCACATGAGCTCTGCTTCCTTTCTCTTAAATATTCACATGAGGATGTCACAGTATAGAATTGCATTTGCTTGCTCAAACAGTTAAAAGACTTGATTATTGTGTTTAACCCTTCAGCGGGGAGTTTTTTTAATAGTTTTACCCATTACTGTGTTCGCCTCAGTGCTGGTGTCACTAATTTAACGACTGATTCAACAGGAAGTTTGCTGTACAACAGCACAAGCTCTAGTTGCTGTGGTTACAGTGACATAGTAGTTATGAATGAGTGTGGGGGGCAATACAGACCCCATAAAGAGTTTGTGAATGCGTGTAACAAAAATAGCAGCTTGGCGATTTGATGCGCTGGTATTACTTTGACACGTGACATGACGAAATGTAAAGATTTGTTCAAATGTGGCTCAAAAGCGATTCTGTGTTTCTTCATTGTGTGCTTGAGTGTCCTGCACTGCATTCAGCTCAGTTTGTCAGTTGGTGCATCAGCTTTTTGGACGGAGCCTCAGTTTAGTGTGGTTTAGTTACATACGACTGTCATGTATAACAGTATAAATGTAAACCTCTGAGTGTAAAGACGGCGGCGTTTCCACCGTAATCAGCAGTTTAACACACCAGTGTTACAGTACTCTTTCATGGAAAGTAGTCAGGCGGTCTTTATAGACTTCTGCAACAACAATGATGCTTGATAGTTCTGCTTTAAAACCACATTTTTTCTTTAAGGCTTTTGAATAATTATCTTCTTCCTTCCTATGGCTTTTAGTTTATGGTGGGGCATTATATCTTTGTTTTATGTATCTTTCGTTATGTTTTATTATAATATTTTATTGTATGTTCTGTCCTCATCCAGTATGGATCTGTAGAGCACCTTGATCAAGACTCGTTGTTTAAAAGGTTCTTTATGAATAAACTTTGACTTGACTTGCTGAAGGATGGTCACGTCTTGCTTCAGTTCAGTGAGACGTCCTCTTCAGCCGAGTGCTTATGCAATGGAGGTTGAGTGCAGGGCATCAGCAGGGTGTCCGATTGCGACGTTAGAATCTCCAGTGTTGAAAGGCAACCCGAGCCACATGACTTATTAGCCAAGAATACCCTCGGAGGTGGCCAACGACATGCAGGGAGGCATGCCACAGATGCTCCGCAAGCAGCCTATAAATACTGCTTCCCAGAAGGTCCGGCCAAGGCTGGGTACACTTGTTTCTTCTGTTTTCTATTGTTGTGAGGTCTTTATCCCTCCTGTTTCCATGCTTAACTAGGTGATGCATCTTAATTCAGAGAAAACTGTACTGACCCCAGAGGAAAAAACACCCATATTACTGCACAGACACACAGCGACTTGTAGGAAAGAACATAAAATATACAGTCTAAATAAATCCAAATGTAAATTCCAAGAACACAAATGTACATCAATGCCGGGGTAAAAAGCAATTATTGTAGACTATTATGTGCAATAGTCTACAGTGTGCAATATAGTGCTATAGTGCTAAATCATTTCATTATGTGTGATATCGTATTATTATTATTATTATTATTATTATTATTATTATTATTATTATTATTATTATCTGCAATAGTCTTACCATTTCAGTATCACTACTAATGTTAATATCACTGATCTACTACTAATCTCTATCACAACTGGTTGCCTGGATGCTTGATGGAAAAGTACCTTGGCCAGCTTGAGAGACAGTTATTTGGGGAAGACCCGTCCTTTCCGCTGGAGAGATGAACTCTGCCAGCTCCTTATACCCCGGTGTGGATTTCCCCTCTGAATTCCCGGCCAGAGTGCTTTGGTAAAGGAGTTAACTTAATTAGGGAGGGGTTGAGGGGGAACAGTCACCAAATCTCTCTCTGATCCTTATCTAATATCCTTTCCCAAGAGGAACGTCAGCAAGAAATGGTTCCCTCTGAATGAGATTTGCTCTATGCTTAGCCTGATTAGCCAGTTGGGATTCGCTCATTACCACGGGGCAGTGTGGCGTGGGGGGTGCCGTAGTTGGACCATGATGGAGAGGTGGATATTGTTTTGGTTAGTCCCTCTGTGCCCTGTCCCATAACCCCCACCCGGGAACATATTGACACACCAGCTGCTCCATACCCCTCTGACTAATGATGGATTTGGGTCCTTAACAAGGAATCATTTGGCAGTTAGTAAATATGCTCAGCTTATGTAGGTTAGTCCTAGATCTATAACCAAGATGTAGACTATACATATATCAGAAAGTGGGAAATTAGTTAAGTTATGATTGTACCGAGACACAAAGACACGAACAATATAAAATATAAAGTCTAAATAAATGCGGTAAATCCAGTGAATTACTAACATAAATAGTATTTAGAAGTCTGTTATTGCTGTAACAGAAATCAGTAGTAGATCAGTAATGTTGACATAAGTAGTGGTATTTCACACTACTTACACATAGATCATGGATGTAGACAGATTATCTGTAATGATAACTACATATCGACTACATTTGTTAGGACACATGAGCTGCTGATGTCCTTGAATCTGTGCGCTTGAGAAGTTTGTGTATTAGTTTATGGCTCCATTTCTTACTTTTTTTTAATTTTGTAATGTTTTCTGTATGCATAAGAGCTCTTTTGATTTGCCTTAACTCCTGAATATCTCCTGTCCATACTGTGCTGAACCTCCTATACCTCAAGTGGAGCTCGATCATCCAGTAAGACTAGTAGATCAGGACTGGCGACTTGTGGCTATGTCTGATTTGCGGCAGTTAGCATAATAACAGCTTTACACACTGGGAATTGTCTGTCAGGACCTTGTACACATGGAAACACCAGTGCTGTCAGTTGGGTCATTTTATATAGATGTAACCATCCATTGAAAGGCTTTTCACTCCACAGAACCCTTTTAACCCAGAGAACTTCCCTTTAGCTCTGATGTGCAGACTACAGTCTCTTCACACCTAAGAACACCTGAGAATTTCCCTCAGCACTGCTGTGCAACTTGCATCAGGCTACATTGTCTTCATGTATAACAAGACAGTCTTTCTATGTAATGACTTAAAACAAGGGAAAAATACTGCTAGAAATACATTAAATATCCAAATGAAGATCCCAACCTTTGAAATCGGATAACCTTTCAGTTGGCCAATTTCAATAGAACCACCCGCTGAAAGGCCCTTCACTTCAAAGAACCCTTTTAGCCCAGAGAACTCCCTTTAGCTCTGATGTGCTGCTTAAATCAAGCTACCTAGTCTGCATACAGAATAAGACTTAAACAAGGGAAAAAAACCTAGAAACACACTAAAGAAACAGTTACATAACTAGAGAAATTAGAATATTTTTGCCCCATTGAATAAGACTGTATATTGTGATCCTGGTGTGTGGTCTGTGTTTAGCTTTCTAATTATGCAGAGCTGTGTGCAGATTTGGTGCCTCCTGCCTTGCCCTTTTTAATTAATAAGTGTCCCTGGATCTTAATCTCAACCTTCTGGACCAACAAGCTTATGTTTAAAAGGGTGTGTGGGTGTGTGTGTGTGTGTGTGTGTGTGTGTGTGTGTGTGTGTGTGTGTGTGTGTGTGTGTGTGTGTGTG
>JBBPCW010292014.1:0-10358 GCA_037974425.1 Phenacogrammus interruptus
GTGAGCTTGTCCGGTTCACGCACGTTTTAAACCTGTCTCGGTCTCTCCCCCGGACAGAGTGAGCTTGTCCGGTTCACTCACGTTTTAAACCTGTCTCGCTGTTAATGCCAAGATTCCAATGAGATTAACGGCGTTAAAAAAATTAATCTATGCCCTCCTCTAATTTTTTCACCATTCGCGGGTGCTCTAGGAACATAACATCAGAGGTCAGTCTGAGAACCACCAGAGCGTGAAACATTCAAACTTGGCTCTGCAATGGTGAGGGTAATGCATCCATCTGTCTATCCATTCTCTGAACCGACAATCCTAACTAGGGTTCATGGGGGGCTGAGGGTACAGGTGCCTATCCCCGTTGTCATAGGACAAAAGGTGGAGAAACACCCTGGACATTATGCCAGTCCATCATAGAGAACACAGAACACAGACTCAAATCCACCTGGTGCATAGATCTATGGGGCTCCCAGTGGAAACACATATAGACACAGGGTGAACATGTTCACTCCATAATGAAAGGACCCTGACCACCCTTGACCTTCTTGCAGTGTAGTAGCCTAGTGGTTAGGGCATTCGCGCTGTAATCAGCAAGTCCGGGTTCGATTCCCAAGACCGCTAGGCACCTCTGAGGTACCCTGAGCAAGCTACTGTCCCCACACACTGCTCCCCGGGCACTGTGTTCGTAGCTGCCCCCTGCTTCACTTGGTGAATGGGTTAAATGCAGAAGCAGTATTTCGTACTGTTCACACTGTGTGCTGTGGTGTGTTCACGTATGACCAGATTGCCACTTTCACTTTAATAGTGGTTGGTTTGTGTGGTGGATAACATTACAGCCTCCCATTCAAGAGAGTGGGGTTCAGTGCTTACCCTAGGTGACACGACACACTTTGCCACTATACCGGAGTCTTTGGCTCCAAGTTACTGGCATTGCTCGAAGTCTGACATGTGCCGTAGAGGCCCCCCAGTGCACTTTAATACAACTTATCAATCAAATGATTGATCAGGGGCCAAGCATGATTTGTTTAAAAATGACATTTTTGTGGTTGAGTCACCTCTGTAATGTATATGGAGAGAGAGTACAAGATTGAGTCGCCTATGCTGTAGAGGAGAAAGAGATAGTCTCTGAGTGAACTTTGTAATGTCAGATCACTCTGCCAGTATGGCAGGCAGAAAGAAACACAGATGTTACAGAGATGGCAGGCTGATAAACAAACTTTGAGACATTAAAGCTCAGTTGGACTTCCATCATACATGTCACTCAGTATCGCTAAGCATCCGAGTGAATTAATTATTATAAGACTGACTTCAGGCTAAATTATGAGTGGTTGCATAACTCCAGGTAGTACAACTGAAAAGTCCATCTCTGTGTGTCATGTGATGAAAGTGATTATACAGTACACTGATGGATGCAGGCACAAACAAAGGCACAGCTGTCTCTGTGGTCGGTGTTGTTTAAGTATAAACAAAATACAATCGATTAGGAAAATGTGGTGCATTTTTCACCTGTGTGCAAATAAAGTTTGGAGGCCTCAGATGTTGGAGTATGTTGATGCAGACAGCAGCGTTGTTTAATTTGCAAATGAAGGCAGGTCATAAATCAAGTGCTTGTGTTTTATAACATGTAGGAATCTCCAAAATGATTCAGTAATCGTCCTATTGCTACTTAAGGGACTTTTGGGCCCCATGCATTAAATCTGTAGTGACTGTTTCATTGCGTAATTGTGGGTCAAATGGGGTGAGGTATGGGAAATAGAGTCTGTGAGGTCATTTATTTTACATTGCAATAAGAAGTCAGCCCTGTGATGAACAGGCAACCTGTCCTACCGTTTGCTGTATATGAGGGCTGGAATAGACTCCAGCATGGATGAAATGTATGTGATGATCAAAGGCCTACATTTATTTGATTTCACTGGAGCTTAACCAGTTTTATGCTGCATTTGATGGACATTTCTGCACAATTTTTTTTGTTGTTCTCTGCATCTTTGAACTTTTTCATTCTGCTGCTAGAATACAGTATCTGTTATTAAACTGCATTCACTCCTGACCAGCTTAGCCATAGTTTCCTACAAGAATACTGAAATCAGTAGAACAGCTTCCTCAAGCAGTCCCTAAATCTAGACAAAGCAAAGAGATGATCAGACTCTGGAATTAACTTCTAAATCTTAAAATTGTCACGTCACCAATTGTTTCCCCAATGAGCACACGGCTGCAGGTAAGCTTCCGTGACTTTGGTTGCTTTTTATTTTCACCAAAACAGAACATAAAGCGGCTTGTGGGCCAGAATGACTTCACAGTCAAAACAACAGGCAACACAAAACGGTGGACTGACAACTAAGGTCCACCTAACTGGAACTTAAATACAGTCCACTCAACACAATGAACCAATAACAGGACATTATGACTTAATCCTGAGCACCCCCACAGCTGGACACAATCTTCAAGCTGGGTGTACTCAGGATGTGAAAATAAGAGTCCTTAACTCAATAATTCCCCAGCACCTCCGTCACAGGCGAGACATGACAGTACCCCCCTCCCCAGAATGCACCATCGGGGTGTCAAAACACCCAAAAACAAAACCCCATCGCAGGAGGGCGGGCGGTGTCATTGGACCTACTCTTAGGGCCTACTGTGGCTACGACACCCGCTAAGCCCCCCAAGAACCCCACGAATCATAGGAGCCTAGCTGTGATAGCCTCTACAGGCTCAGCCTCGGGCCTAGCTGACGCCATAGGGCTAGCTGCGGCTACACCTAGCTCTACTCTGTGAACTGTAGGGGTATTAGGGGCTTCACTAACAGGCCCTGTACCTCCTCTAAGGAGCCTAGAAGTTCTTGTTGTCCCCTATGGTCCTCCACCTCCCTTTCTAGGCTAACAGCTATGCTAATTCGGACGTACTACATCTGCTGTGTTGATGTTGTCACGTGTCATGTGTCGTCACAACAGCGCATTATCTTTTACCTTTACAGAGGGCATTTTCTCACAAGTGTAATTTAACCACAATGAACGTGTAATTTAACGTTTTCTTTAAGGTACTTACACTTGAAAAGAGCCACGTCTCCGTTTTCTGCCATTTTTCGAATATGTCGCCGCCTCTCCCGCTGCCTTATGGGATAGTGCAGTGCCCAACGAATGCCTACTACAGAATTTGGCTGGAAGCAGTAGGTCATCCAGGAACTTCTCGCCTACTGTTTATAGAACACTATGAATTTGGCATACTACTCTCCTCGCATACTGTTTTTGCATACTATATAGTAGGGAAGTGTGCGAGTTTGGACGCAGCCTATGACTTAATCGTTAAGAATTTTTTTTTCTTTTCTTTTCTTTTCTTCTTTCTTTTATTTTGTTTTAACCCCATATTGTTTTACACAGGGTAGGCCCCAAGAGTATTTATTCTTAGCTCTCTGTTTGTTTATACTGTCTCTGTGTGTATGTTTTAATGTATTTTTATTTTATTTTCTAATGTGTATATAACTCACAGACAATATTGTTCAAAACTCAGTTTGACTGTGGCTGTTTTAAATGTGCTTTAAAAATAAACCTGAATGTGAACACACATTGCTCCTGTTGGCTGTGCTTTGATGTTATCATGTCCTGTAATTCTGCACTGTTGCTGCTTTATTTTCTTGCACGCTCTCTGTGCAGCCCTGTCCTGCCCACATTCATGTAGTCTTTTGTTGCTTCTGTTCTTTGCAATGGTCCATTATCGTGGAAGAATCAGTTGGTGTCACTGTGTACTAGGGTATTAACAGAAAAGCTGATTTGTCGATGTCAGAGACACAAGTCGACGCCCCCTGAGAGGAGTCGACTAGTTGTGTGTTTTTTCCTCTCTCTGCCCTCACTTGTGTACACAATACAATCTCTGCCTCTGATTGGATCATGCTTACATGCGTTCCTTGATTTAACCAATTATTATAGTCCCTTCATAAAAAGGGTACTATTGGCGCGAGGGGAATCTAAACATGAGACCACAACAAGACGAGAGACATGCAGCAGAGAAGACAGACACACATCACATGTGTGGAGATCCTTCATTCTAGAACACAAACAGCACAGAGACCTGCAGAACCTGCAAGTTGAGTTAAAGTACATAAACTGAACAGGCGCTCTGCATCTGAAACTAGCTAACATTGCTAATGCTAGCACTGCAGGGAGTCGTCCTGCCGCAGCTTAAACTGTTCCACTCTCAGTTCAACACTAAAATTCACCAGAAAATTCAATGTTTTGTTGAATTGTCATGTTATCTGTTAATGTTACAGAGAACTTTAGAATAAAAGTTGCTCATTGTTGCATCTGTGTGACATCATTAAATGACTTGTCAACTTGACATTGAATTTGTTGATGGATAAGACAATCTGAAAAAATCTGAAGTCGTTAATAAACTAGTGTGTACTGTGTAAATGGTAGAAACTGCAATAAATAGCTACTTGACTTGTTTTTCAGTGTGTTTGAGAATTATGTATATTATGTACATACATGTATGTATGTAGACCTTCACAAAGACAACAACCTCATTTTTACCCAGGAATTACTTTATACATTAATGCTGTAATTAAAAAAACTAAGTGGCTGCCAACTTTTTTAAAATCTTAATAACAGGCACATGTATAACACATATAGATAACAATGTAATGTTCTATTCATGCTCTAAACATCGCACACACATACATCTTAAAGCAATTGCATTATTATTTATATATTTATTCAGTACAATTCCATGTCTTAAACACAATTATGTTATTGCACTACACGGCATGAATCTGTGAATCTGCCAGTTTCAGGTGGAGACTTTGCATATTATATTAAATTATATTACTATCAGTATCACATTGTATCATCTGTGTTGCTCCATTTCCCAGACATCTCAGTATTAATCCGTTGCATTACTTAATGGTGATATGATTTTCAAAAAAACATATTTTATTTCACCATGGTACAAACAGTGTACAGTGACAGTTTAGTACCTTATTTTGGTGTGGATTGAATTATACATATGTCAGGATCATGTCAAGTTCCAAATTTCCCCTTGGAAATCATGAATTATTAAAAACATATTGTAAAAAAAACTGAAAGGTTTTTGTTTCTTGTATGAGTGAGACACAAAACAACCAATTAAAGGAGAAACTCTCTCTCTTTCTCTCTAAATACATACATACAGGAAAATTACACTGTATGTATATGTGTACTGTAATGTATGTATAATTAATACAAACCTTAGGATCCGAACGTCTACACAGTCTGCTGCATCCCTGGGCAAGACTAAACACATACAACTTTGAATTTGAATTGTAAATCACTCTGGGAAAGTATACATGAATGTAAATGTAAATATGTAATATCATATACATATCATGTATATTTATTGTAACATACCGTATACCGTATTTGCACTGCAAAGGTTTTTGAAGTTTTGTATTTATTTCATTGACATTTAACCATTAGAATCTAACTGGTAAGATTAGCTTTTAGCTCTAATTGTATTAAAGAGCCAGATGATAGGAAGTTTTCCAGCCCTGTGCAAATACAACAAAGGCTGCACAAGCCCAGCTACAATAAGGATGTCGAAACATACTGACATGCCATAAATTTCCTGCATTTGAGACAAATAATCATACATGAATATATAGACTACCATTGGTGTGTAAATAAGAAGCATGGACAGCAGGATGATCAGAATCACCCAGAAAGCCTTTTTCTTCTTGCGGTTGGCCTCTGCATCTTTGGCACTCCATTTCTCTCCAGGCCCAGGCTGTCTCAAAGCTTTGAGCACAGCAACAGAGCAGAAAGCCTTCACAGAAAATAAAACGAAGTATTGTGCCAGTACAACATAATTCAAGTTTCTCTGAGACAGTAATGGACAGATTACACACATCCCCAGCACTAATAACCACATCGCTGCAGAAAAGGCCACCCGGAACCTTAAAGGTTTGTACTTCAGGAAGACAACAGGATGAACCACAGCCACATAACGTTCCACACAAACACAGCACTGGAAGAACGGCCGTCCAAAGAGAAATAGTGTTGAAAAAAACCCAATGGTATAAATTAAAGCATATGTACTGTACGATAAAATGTATAAGATTGTGGGTACAATACAGAAGGAAATCATGATTTCACACACAGAGAGGTTGAGCGCAAAGAGCTCTGACACTACTCCACTTCCTGCACCGGTTATGATCAGCCACACAACATAGGAGTTGATGGGAAGTCCCAAGATGATGACTATTATATTAATATAGGCTAAAGTACAGAGCTGTGTGAATTCCAATGATGTTCCATTATTGCTAAATTGAACTGAGAACGAAGAGTTCATCGCTGTCTCTCTGGTTGGAGTCTCCAGATCTGAAAGAAATGAATAAACAGTTTCATTCAATTTTTATTGTACAGTTCTCTGAACAAATCCCCTTTTGTTAACAAATCATAACTTTGGCTCCACTGACAAACCAACCCCACCTAGACAAACACCAACACTGCACACTAGAAACCCAACACAAGATCTGCCGGGTTGGAGATGTTCACTCATCCAGAAATCACAGTTTGATTCTTCTCTGGCTGACCAGAGTAGCATTAGATAAAAATATGTAGCATTAGCTAATATAAACATACAAGTTACATTGAATCAAAACTGAGAAGATTTCTGTCTTCAGCAAATATGCCAATATGTCACTCAAAAAATTTAACATCAGTATGGAAAGTATTTTTTAAAAAAAAGACAAATCAAACAGAGATGAATGGGGCCAGAAGTGGCCAGTCTACCGAAATTTAAAAGAAGATTCAAATTGTAAGCTTCACTAAAATCTGTGTTCATGATTTCAGCATTTCAGCAATGTTACTTAGAGGAGACATTAATTAAAATGAACACATATTTTAAATATTTACAATATTCTACACTTCACACTGTGGGTCCTGATTATATTAAACTGATTCAAGCACTGAAAAATAAAACACATGACTACTAGCATTGCACATATAAATATGTATCATAAAAGAAAGGTAGAATGTTCAGACCTGGACGGAGCTTTGATCTTGTTCTGCTGGCAGTAAAGCAGGGCGTCACCAGGAGAGTGGAGGGTTCTTTAGTGTCAGTGAAAAATTTGAATTTTATAGAGATGACATAGTAATGAAAGAGAAAATTATTCCAGTTCTCTTGGTCAGCTGCTCCAAAATTACTGTGCTGGTAATTAGCAATCATTTTGAGATTAATAATCTTTTATGTTCTGTAAACACATATTCTTTCAAACTTTTTAATATATTTCTGTAGGTGCTGAAAGTCTTATGAGTTTTATGAGCAGGAGTTTGAAAGTTTAACAGTACACTTAACAGTAAATGATTAATTAATTAGGCAGACTGCTAGAAATGAGTGGACTTAGGATGAACTTTCAAAATTACACCTTTTAACTGCCTGTAACTGGTCCATATCTTAATCTGTTACTACTGTTAACTGAGAATACCTGGTCTGGTGGTTTTAAAGATACTTTTTTGAGTAATGTTACTTATATCCAATCTAATGGCAGGCTTTGTCATTTTTGGTTGAATGTGAGTTTTGCTTCCTGTCAGTGTATATAGACACGTGATTATACCTGTAACTGTGCTTTGTAAAGCATTAAAATGTAAGGAGAGCAAAAGTGGGTGGCATGATGCTGCAGGGGTTAGCGCTGTTGCCTCACAGCAAGAAGGTCCTGGGTTCGACTCCCGGGTTGGGTGCAGGGTCTTTCTGTGTGGAGTTTGCATGTTCTCCCTGTGACCGCGTGGGTTTCCTCTGGAGGCTCTGGTTTCCTCCCACCACCAAAAACATACATGCTTTGGGGAAAGGCCGATTGAGCACTCTAAGTTGCCCCTAGGTGTGAATGGCTGCCTGTCTCTGTGTGTGGCACTGCGACGTGCTGGCAACTGTCCAGGGTGTACCCTGCCTTCGCCCCTTGCAGTTGGGATAGGCTCCTATCACACTATTGTTCTTCTTACATTTTATTTTTATTACTATTATTGTGGTTGCGGAAGAAATCATTATTATTATTTTTAAGTTTCCTTTTTATTATTATTTTACTTATATCACTGTCGTGTTGGACCAGGGAAGGAGGACGCAGACGCGGGAACTTCAGAACCAAAGAGGTTTAATCATTCTTGAAACCAGCCACGGAGCTCGGCCAGCTCTAAAAGAAATAGTCAGTTAACAGATAGTGTCTATACACAAACCTACAAAGAGCTTTGCACTTCCAGCCAGGCAGGGGGTGATGGTCATGCTCAGCTTACATACTCCACACCTTAACAGAGGCTACGATAAACCCAATACATTTAGAGCTTTCTAGGAAACTCAGGAAAATGGAATCTCCACTGCTTGCATCGACTGGAAAGTTCACCGGCCAGCTGAAGGGATTTTGACATATCATGTAAATTTATTGTAACATACCATATTAACCGTCTTTGCACTGCACATGGTTTTGAAGATTTGTATTTATTTCTTTGATATTTAACCATTAGAATCTATGTGGTAAAAGAACATGCTAGATTTTAGCTCTAATTGTATTAAAGAGCCAGATGATTGGAAGTTTTCCAGCCCTGTGCAAATAAAACAAAGGCTGCACAAGCCCAGCTACAATAAGGATGTCGAAACATACTGAGAAGGCATGAATTTCCTGCATTTCAGACAAGTAATCATATATGAATACATAGACGACCATTGGTGTGTAAATAAAAAGCATGGACAGCAGGATGATCAGAATCACCCAGAAAGCCTTTTTCTTCATGCGGTTGGCCTCTGCATCTTTGGCACTCCATTTCTCACCAGGCCCAGGCCGCCTCAAAGCTTTGAGCACCGCAACAGAGCAGAAACCCTTCACAGAAATCAAAATGAAGTATTGTGCCAGTACAACATAATTCATGTTTCTCTGAGACAGTAATGGACAGATTAAACACATCCCCAGCACTAATAACCACATCGCTGCAGAAATGGCCACCCGGAACCTTAAAGGTTTGTACTTCAGGAAGATGACAGGATGGACCACAGCCACATAACGTTCCACACAGACACAGCACTGGAAGAACGGCCGTCCGGAGAGAAATAGTGTTGAAAAAAATCCAATGGTATAAATTAAAGCATCTGTTCTGTACGATAAAATGTAGAAGATAGTGGGTACAATAAAGAAGGAAATAATGATTTCACACACAGAGAGGTTGAGCGCAAAGAGCTCTGACACTACTCCACTTCCTGCACCGGTTATGATCAGCCACACAACATAGGAGTTAATGGGAAGTCCCAAGATGATGACTATTATATTAATACAGGCTAAAGTACAGAGCTGTGTGAATTCCAATGATGTTCCATTATTGCTGAATTGGACTGAGAACGAAGAGTTCATTGCGGTCTCTCTGGTTGGAGTCTCCAGATCTGAAGGAAATTAATAAACAGTTTCATTCAATATTTATTGCACAGTTCTCTGAACAAATCCCCTTTTGTTAACAAATCATAACTTTGGCTCCACTGACAAACCAACCCCACCTAGACAAAAACCAACACTGCACACTAGAAACCCAACACAAGATCTGCCGGGTTGGAGATGTTCACTCATCCAGACATCACAGTTTGATTCTTCTCAAAGTGTCTGAGATCTTTTCGCCCTTCTGTTTGGATTTTCACAGCCTAATATCAAGTACACCCCAACCGAACTAGATAATCAGTGTTCTTCACTTCACCTGTCATGGGGTTGAATGTTGTGGCTGACCAGAGTAGCATTAGATTAAAATATGTAGCATTAGCTAATATAAACATAAAATTTACATTGAATCAAAACTGAGAAGATTTCTGTCTTCAGCAAATATACCAATATGTCACTCAAAAAATGTAACATCAGTATGGAAAGTATTTTTTTAAAAAAAAGCCTTTGTTCTAAGCAAATCAAACAGAGATGAATGGGGCCAGAAGTGGCCAGTGTACCAAAATTTAAAAGAAGATATCTGAGTAAATGTAAGCCTCACTAAAGTCTGTGTTCATGATTTCAGCATTTCAGCAAAGTCACCCAGAGGAGACATTAATTAAAATGAACACATATTTTAAATATTTACAATATTCTACACTTCACACTGTGGGTCCTGATTATATTAAACTGATTTAAGCACTGAAAAATAAAACACATGACTACTAGCATTGCACATATAAATATGTATCATAAAAGAAAGGTAAACTGTTCAGACCTGGACGGAGCTTTGATCTTGTTCTGCTGGCTGTAAAGCAAGGCGTCACCAGGAGAGTTGAGGGTTCTTTAGTGTCGGTGAAATATTTGAATTTTATAGTGATGACATAGTAATGAAAGAGAAAATTATTCCAGTTCTCTTGGTCAGCTGCTCCAAAACTGCTGTGCTGGTAATTAGCAA
>JBBPCW010292061.1:0-10358 GCA_037974425.1 Phenacogrammus interruptus
AGCTCTGGAAAGGCGCTATATAAATACAAATTATTATTATTATTATTATTATTATTATTATTATTATTATTATTATTATTATTATTAACGCATTTTGTTTTCATATATCTGGACAGCCTGAATACCATTTCATTGTAGGCCTACTTAAAAAAAAAAAAAAAAACACATGTAAGTAAATATTTGGCTGATTGGCACCTCATTCACACACAGGAGGGTTGGAAACATGCAATAACAAATGTCTTCATGCAGACACATGAGCAGACATGGAGGGCTTGTTCTCAGACTGTACAAGTGCTCCCTTAGTCAATGTATTTAACAATAGTGTTTTCAATGGCCTTTGCTCAAGATCTGTTTCAGTTTAGCTCCCCTTCGGAGTTAACACTACATTTAGATTCTTCTGAAACATGATTGCACTGTCTTCCTTGATCAAAAGTGTTTGCAGTAAACTGAATATTAAATCAATGAGATTCAGGTTTTCCTATTTCTCCTCATCGAGGCCTGCCCCAACAATGTCCAACAATGTCGTCACAACCATGAGTTCCAAATGGGCCGTTACATAAATATTTTTAGGAGGGGGGATATATTTTAACAGTTGAAAACTAAATCACAAGCCTTTTAATGGTGCTAACATTTGCCATGAGTGAAAAAGGCTGCTCCTCTGAATAGGTGAAATTTATGAAAGTAAAAAGAATCCCAACCTCTGTAACGCTGATATGATGATGATGGTGGCAAAGGAGCTATAATTTGGTCATGTCTATTTTTATCTTACCATAAGCCAAGAGAAACTGACAGAATGGCTTTCTGTAATTTCGCAGTCCAGTGCTCAGCGCTTTATCTACTCATACATCTGGCAATTGTATGACACATCAAAAGTGACCCATTTATAATGTGCTCTCAATGTTAAAAAGGGAAAGTTAACAGAAGAGGGAAAAAAACAGGACATCATCTTTTTCCCTGTTTCACATATGGACACCTAAAGTTAGATGCCAAGGTTTGTTTTAAATGAAAAATATAATAAATGGGTGTTCTAAAAGAGACAAAAACAACTAATATCTACCACCCTATTTCCAACCTCTCTTTTATTGCTTAACTTCTTGAGCGTACTGTTGCCTTACAGCTACAGGATCACTTAACGAGTCATAGTTTATGGGAAGAATTGCAGTCTGGTTTTAGAACTAAGCATAGTACAGAGACGGCCCTGGTCAAGGTCGTCAATGATCTGCTTACTGCGGCTGACATGGGCCACGTCAGTCTCCTTCTCCTGTTGGATCACACTGCCGCATTCGACAGTTTGTCATAACATACTACTCAACTGTATGGAAACTCTCCTAGGCATTAAGGGCATACCACTCTCCAGGTTTAAATCATATTTTATTGACAGGGAACAGTTTGTGTCCATAGGTAGCGTCAGGTCTCATAGGGCACCATGAGTCCCCCAAGTCTCTGTGTACTGTTCCCCTTCTTTTCCTTATTGACATGGATTGAATTTTCATTTCTATGCTGATGACACACAAATCTACATCCACCTAAAGCCCTCAAACTTACTTCTTCCTTCCAGCTTGGTAGCTTGCCTCACTGCCATTAGCACCTGGATGACACAAAACTTTCTTAAACTCAATCATGACAAAACTGAAGCTATTCTGATTACCACACTAACTATGAGCCAACCATGCTAGATTAAGCATTTGAACCTGTCCATTCCTGGGTATTTCACCACTACTACCTCAGAAGTAAAAAATCTTGGAGTCAACTCTTTCTTTTGATTTCCAAGTTAAACACATCACTAAAAAAAACTTTATTTTCCATCTCAAAAGCACCTCTAGACTATGTGCATCACTTACGCACAATTCTGCAGAGACTCTCATTCACGCTTCCATAACCTCTCGGTTAGACTACTGTAATGCTCTATTTGGCATATCAGCTAAGAATTTAAGTAGGCTGCAATTTGTACAAAATTCTGCACCACATGTTCTCACCTATACCAAGTCCAGGCAACACATCACCCCTTTTACACCAGCTTTAGTGGCTACCCACTCAATACAAAATTAGTCTTCAAAGCTCAATATAATCTCTCACCTGCCTATCTCTCCGATCTCTTAATTTCATACCAGCCCACATGTACACTTCGTTCCACTGATGCCTATTTCCTCTCAGTTCCCTCCACCCATCTGCGTACTATGGGACACAGGGCTTTCGGTGTGGCAGGACCAAAACTACGGAATTCTCTCCCTCTTGCACTTTGTCAATGCACTGAGCTTTCGACTTTCAAAACTCTACTTAAAACCCATCTCTTCTTACTGGCTTTCCATACATCATCCTGAGTCTCCATTCCGTGGAGAAGATCATGTTTCTCATACACACAGAACAATTTGTTTGTTTTTATTTGTATCCTTTCTGAACCTGTATTATTGTCTTTTCTGTGAGGCATGTTTCTGAATCTGTATTATTGCCATTTCTGTGAGGCATTCATATTTTATATATAATGATTTTATTTTGTAATCTTGTACAACATCCTTGGGTGACCTGAAAGACACCTTAAAATTAAATGTATTATTATTATTATTATTATTATTATTATTATTATTATTATTATTTCTAGTTAAATGCTGATTACGCAGGTAAAATCAAAGGTCAGGCAGAACGAAAAACATGTCTGGATGTTACCGCGTCATTTCATCTTTAACAATCTAGAAAATATGACATCATATTTAATCTCCAGGTTTTTTACCGTAGATTAAAGATGGGTGACAGATAATAGGCTTTGACAAGCCATTTGCATCATCAAATACCATCTGACTAAATCAGTATCAACCATAAACCATAAATTAAATCCAAAATCTCATTACAATGTCATCTGTTCAGCATGTTATGCAGTAAGTGAACAGTCAGTTTTGAAGCTGATAGCTGGAAGCAGGCAATATGGGCAAATTTTAGTGACTTTGACGAGGGTCATATCGTGATGCTTGGCGACTGGGTCGGAGTTTCTTAAAGAGGACATATTATGCAAAACTCACTTTAGTATAATAGGTCTATGGGCTTTACAAAACATGTTCATGAAGTTCTTTGCAAAAAAGATTTGAACTAGCTTGCTCGTTTCGTTTCTCATGTGTCAAATGAGCAGCGTAAGGGATGGGTGGGGCATGGCATGGGTGGGGCGTGGCCAGCAACAGCTTATTTGCATGAAAGGGACAGAGCCCTGAAATGGCTCGTTTTTTAAAACTGGTTACCTGTATATCTCTTTATGTGAGAGTGATTTTGAGCAAAGAACTTCATGAACATGTTTTGTAGCCCAAATACCTAATATAACTTGTTTTTTTAAAAGTAAGTTTTGTATAATATGTCCCCTTTAAAAAGGGCAAGTATTGCAGAGAGGTCCCAGAATTCAGTGTTAAGTAGCAAAAGTAGTTCAAGGAAGGACAAAAGTTAACTGACAACAGGGCCAAGGGCGCTCAAGGCTCACTGATGTGGGGAGTGAGGGCGAGCCTGTCTGGACCTATCCTACAGAAGTGTTACTGTAGCACAAACTGCTGAAAAAGTCAATGCTGGTTATGATAGAAAGTTGTCAGAACACACAGTGCATCAGCCATCAGAGGCTTCTGCAAACGGCAATGCGAGCATCGGAACTGGACCACAGAGCAATAGAAGAAGGTGCCCTGGTCTGATGAATTCTGTTTTCTTTTACATATAGTGGACAGCCATGTGCGTAGCTTACCTGGGGAAGAGATGACACCAAAAAGCTTTATAGTAAGAGGGCAAGCTGACGAATTGTTCTGCTGGAATGCTTTGGGTCCTGACATTCATGTGGATATAACTACAATGCTTACGACCTACCAAAATATTACAGTAGAGCAAGTACACCCCAGTGGCCTGTTTCAGCAGGATAATGTCCCCAGCCACATTGCAAATACTACAGGAAGGTTTTAAGGAACATGACATAGCGTTGGACTTGGCCTCCAATGCCCCCAATTCGAACTGCAGCACGTGCTGGGCTCTTGAGTTTGATCCATGAAGGAAATGATTGAGGAGAAAACCAAGCATTTACATATATTGAACCATTCTGCAAACCAGTTATTTTAGTTTATAAAGGAATATTTAAGCACGCACAATGAGGCATAATGCAGAGCAGCCAATTTAAACAAAGGCCATTTACACATATAAGTCTTAAGACACCGTAGCAAGAAGTCTGTACATTTCTAAGGGATTAGAGCGAATAGAAAATTACATAAGTTAAGGGTTTATTGCTCAACCTGTTGTTTCAATGCAGTTTTTCTTAATATGTTCCATTATTAGTGAATGATGCTTCCTAACAAACCTAAAATAGATGAGTGTTGTCACTCATCTATATAAAATTCATGAGTGTTGTAAAATAGATGAGAGTTGTGTTGTTTTAGGGAGTCAACACCATGACATTTAATTCATTAAACATTGGGGAAAGACTGACAGAAGCTGTTTATAAGTACTCAAACACTCCTTTTACATAGTTGTCTGTTTGTATGCGTGTAAAGTCCTAATGAAGGTATCCTTTAAAAAAAAGTGTTACAAACCAAACTCTGGTCTACACGCTGTGAACGTGACAAATTATAAATCCATAACATTAAGTGATTTATTTTAATCAAACTAACTACAGGGCTGTTAGCTATGTCTGAAGCTTCTGCAAGTCAAGAAAAACATGCAATGCTGTTCATTCTTCTGCTAGAAGCACTGTATTTGTATGTGCTTATTAATAGATAAAATGCCACTTTACTTCTCTGTCGGACAACAGCAGAAAGTACACAATATGAACAAAAGTTTTGGGACGCCTGACCGTTCCACAAACAGGGGCTTTAATGACATTGCATTCAAATACATTGACTTTAATATGGAGTTGGTTCCCCCTTTAGCAGCAATAACAGCTTCCATTCTTCTTGGTAGGCTAGCCACAAGATTGTGCATTGTTTCTGTGGAAATTTGTGCTTAGTCATTCTGTAGAGCATTTATGAAATCAGGCACATGTGTTAAACGAGAAGGTCTGACTCGCAATCCAGTTCATCCCGTGGTTCTTCCACACCGAACGCATCCAACCACTGATATTTCTTTGCGCGCTGTGGCACAGTCATGCTGTAATAGTAAAGATTCTTCACCGAACTTTGTCCACAAAGTTGGAAACACTACCTTTTCCAAAATGTCTCTCGCTGAAACATTAGCATTACTCTTTACTAGAATTAAAGGACCTAGCCTTAAACCTAGTAAGCACGGTGTCCCAGGACTTTTGTCCACATTGTGTACTTGAGTGATAGAAGGTGGTGTAACCCAGCTACACGCTAAGGAAGTCTAATTTTGTATCACAGGCTGTTAAAAGATGCTGTTATTCGAACTCACTGTTCCACCTTAAATGGTACAGCCATTGAATGGCACACATTCAGGAACCAGACTTTAACTATAACAGGATATAAGATTGAACAGGGAGTTCGAATAAGAAACCAACTAAAGCAAGTTAGCCTGACAGCTAGTTAGACCCATTTTACTGTTTAGAAAAACCCCAGCTACGTGCAGTAAAACACACAAGCTTATTTTGTTTAGATTTGAGAAGCAGAAGCTTGGAAACTCCAGTCTGTAATCCACAGAATATTATTTCACTCGAGCGCCTTACCTTCATTTGACAAGTCCGCCATTTTATTCCGTTACTATACCCATGATCCCGCGCGAGCAAGGCTGTTTGTTTTTGTTTGTAATATCTCATGACAGCAACCACAGAGATTTGCATATTTCTTCCTTATGTTCTGGATTTCATGGCTAAATTCTTATTTTCCCGCTCTTGTAATAACATCATAAACTTATGAACCAAAAACTGTACTTGAAAACTGGAAAATGTGATTTTATTTTTCCCCCCCAAATACAACTAAAACCTCTTCCTGCTTGTAATAACATAATAAACTCATTTAACCAAACACTGTTCTTTAATAGTGGAAAATGTGATTTTATTTTCTTTCCCCAACAATACAACAACTTATAACAATTCCATATTCAAAGGGTTTTAAAAAAAATAGTCAGTGTGTACAATCATGTTTTACATAGATTAAACATGGTTTAGAGTTTTAAAAAAAACCATTCTTTTTCAGTCCCTTTAACGGGTAGTATACAGTACTTCAAAGATTCAAAGAAAAAATATTTGCTATAAAGTTGTATATCAAAAGACATTATTTCCATGGTGTTACCAATATGTTCTCAGCCTCAGTGATGAACAGAAGCAGAGGTAGGTATAAGAAGGTGTTACTGTTAGGCACTGAATAGCAGTTGTATTTTCTTTCGTGAACATACTAGCTGTTGCCTATTCTTCACTACCTACCACCTGATATAATGGCCCTTTATTACGATAAAGACAATAATGCTGAATTATAAATATGATGTCAAAAAATATTGAGAACAGGCCCAGTCCAAACTTCGTTGGGTCGCCAAAAATAAGCCTCCATTTATCTGGAAAAAAAACAAAGGAGTTACAAATAATACTGTCTGTATCTTTCTCAAGTAATATTGTAACTGTGGTAAAGCCATTACCGTTGTTATAAGACTGCAGGAACATCTGAAGGAGGCTAAAACTGCCTCCTGTGAAATCCAGCAGCACATTACCAATGCTCCAGCCCTCTGTGCTTTGTCTCTGGTAGTTCATGTAAGCCTGAACAACAGTAGAGTAGTGAGACAACATGTCCAAAATAACTCAATAATTTACAGGCTCTTTCTTCATTATTGAGTCTACCTTAGAACTGTACAATGATACTGTCACAGATACATTGCTGGCATCAAAAATAAATTTGATAGTCTCATATATTTAATTAATTATAGCCATTTCAAACACACAGCATTTATTCATGCAATATGTGATTTTATTCCTAGTAACATATTTATGCAAAGGGCCATAATCATGTTTTTTAAAGGGCCAGGTAATGGACATATAACATGGGTTTAACCCAGTCTTGGACAAAACCACTAGATCAGTGTTATTTCACCATTGTGTGCAATATTTTATGTGCAATAATCTTACCAGGTGTAATATCCCTACTTGTGTCAATATTATTTACATACTACTGATCTATACTTTATTTAGATTCATGTAGACTTAATATTTTATATTGTTTGCCTCTGGATCAATAAAGTTCTTATTCTGAAAAAAATGAAAGCCATACCTGGGGGATGTATTTAACCAAGGTGACGCCTAATTTAATGTAGGAAAAATAGTACAGGTAGTCCAGCCATGTGATCTTCTGAGCAACAGCAACAAAGAGTGTGACAAAGGCAAATGTCCAACCAATTACTAGTAAAATGATGGCCACTTTGGATACCTTTTGCCCTCCTCTCTAAACAATAAAAAAAAGGACAAATGTTAAGATTTGTGATCTAATGATGTAGTATAGTGTATGTGAGAACTTTGCATTTGTGAAAATTGAAAATGTAATGTTATTACTAATAATATTACAATATATTATAATTAAATAAAACCAAGTTATCCAAGTTATGCCATACTGATTCAGACATATTGCTAACCTCATATATTGCACACTGGAAAATGTAGATGAGAGTAAGGACCACTGCATGCAAACTGAAAAACACATCATTTGCATCCACAGGGTTAACGCCGTTTGGGTCGTTCTTCAGGAACTCTTCCTGTTGAGATTATATAAAAAAAAAATCTAAAATACAATAATAAAAATAAGACGTATATATTATTAAACTTACATGTACACCAGTGCACAATCTGCACGGTGTGTATATATTACACACACACAAACACATATATATGATATATATAACATTACTTGTATGTAAGGTATCCAAAAGAGGCCAACATTGAAGACACTGTAAGCGATAAACCCGGTGAGGTTCAGAGCGAGGAAATCGAAGTTCAAGCCCACCACACTGTAAAACAATCATAGTTGGCCCAAATGTATCACTACAATTGAAGTAGACAATTTTCGCAATTTTAAGTAGTTATATGAAGCATCATTGTACCTCTTTCGTTTCCAGTTTACAAACACCTGAGGATAGAAGGAAATAGACCAGGCTAGGAAGTAGATCCACCCAATGATTTGGTTAATGACAGAGACAGCATTGCTTCTGACGACCAAAAATCTGATACGAATTTTCATGCTGGTGAGACAAGAAATGTACAAACTGACATTAAATACATGTTAAAATATCTTTTAGAAACTAAAAGAGACTACTTGGAGTCCTGGACAAAGACACAGTTTACATTACTGGTGCCAATTGCCAGTTTATGGTATTCAGTTCATTGAAATTGTGAACAGAACACAACATTTTAAAATAAGTATTCAAAAAAACTCATAATAATGGAATGCTTCCCTTACTAGTGCTTTAAATAACTTTTTATAGTGTTCTTTAACCAAATACATCATAAAGCACACACCAGATGTTGAAAATGCAAGCATTCACATGTGTTTTCGTTTTTGTTTCTCATTGTTCTACATTATAACTACTGCCTTTAAGGGTGTGGGTCATAGAAGGGCACACAGTTTAGGCTTTAAAATGGTCTCAAATAGATAATACAGTAATTTAGCACTATATTGTTATTTACCAGAATAATGGCTGTACTAAATCCAGTTATTCATTTTAAATGATTTTACATTTATCTTGATGACAATGGTGTGTTCCAGGAGAAATAAAAGAACACATTCATTTTAAATTGAAAGTAATAGTTGTCATAAAACATTGATGCTGAATTTGCAGTGCTTATGTAATCTTCTATGCTTTAGTAAGTTTTAAGATTTCTGAAACCTGTAAAAATGTTTGATTAGGAAACAACTGGACTGTTAATTCATAAAATTATATCAAGGGAACCCACAATAATGAAGCAATCACAAAAGGGAGCATCCATCTCCTTCGTACCTTTCTACATCAGTGCTGCTGGTGTTTAGATAAGCAGTCACCTGCCCGACTTTCACTGCTTGTACCTCAAAAGTGGCTGACTTGCTTCCTACTGGCAAAACAACCTGCATATAAGAAAGAAATAAACACAGTTGAAGTCAACAGAATCCAAAATTTGGTATTTAAATTAAGACAAAATTCACATTTTCACTAAAATCAAGCCAATTAGACCCTGAGAACGAGAATTTTAACTTTAACTTTTAAACATACCTCGTGTGGAAGATGAATTATTGAAGAAGAGTCATTGTTGGAGGAGTATGTAATTTCAAAGTAGATGTACACAGTGGTGTTCAGTGCAGAACTATAAAATACAGCAAATTAAATACTTTTACCTACATATTGAGCGTATTCTAAGCCAAAACATCTTTCAGCTTGAGTCACAAGTAAGACAGTCACACCTTGCTGTTATTGTGATGTTTTTGGAAAATGCCTCCTCTAAATCAACAGCAGCTGGAGCACTCAGAAACACTTTTGCATCTGTGGATGTCAGAGCACATAATAGAAAACAGTGGTAATAAATGATACACATTTACATGAGACCAAATACGTATTGCTCTGATTAGGTCTGTCAGGAGTGCAGCACTCACCACAGTGGGTCAACAGACCACAAAGTAACAGAACGACAACTGTTAAATGACCTGTGCCTGTCATCTTGAGCTTGACACAAAAACCCCAGCCTGTGAATAAAATAAAGCAACAGTGCACGGCTGTTCAATGTGGACATGGCATTTCTGCAGGAATGCATCTTAACGCTGCCTTTATTTTTGCCTTTCTCTCGCTCTCAGTCATAACGATCGCTAGTCAACACGAAAACAAGCCTAAATCCGAGGTTTAAAAAGGTGAAGCGAAAGTCAAAACTCAATATTAACATGCATTACCCCGACGACATATGTTTGCGTGCGTTTGAGCCAGTCCTTCCTGATCACATGAGAGGAGTCAGCTGATTCAGATGACGCCACCGCTGTTAGGGAGGAGGGGGGTTTCCATGGTGTCCGAGGACCACCTAGAATTATTAAATTATTAAATAGGATTTACAGTTCGACAGATAACTTAAATCTAAAGTCAAGAGTTGGATGTACGAAACACAAATGTAATGCTGGCAACGAAACACTAGAGCTTCCTTCAGACTGAAACGCCAGTTCACACACTTTACACCCTACATATATGACATTATTTCAAATGGTTGTGTACTATTTTTTACATACAATTCAGTGTCTATATAGCCCTGTAGTTCCAATGTTAAATTGTTTTGATTAATTTGTGAATTGTGTGCAATTCATAATATATATATATATATTCTGTTCCATATTCTGAATCTGAATTGACGGTAGTACAGGTTTCCAGCGCCAGAGGGAGATGTTACACGGTGTGTGTATACACATACACACACACACACACACACACACACACACACGCACACACACACACGAACACACGGTGTA
>JBBPCW010292109.1:0-10355 GCA_037974425.1 Phenacogrammus interruptus
CTTTTTACTGCTTGTTTGTTTGCATTTATTCTAATATTCAGCTGTTTTTGCTGCAGAAAGAAGCCACTGCTGATAGAGATGACTTCAGACTATTTGCACAGGGGTCTAAGACTATTGCACAGTACTGTAATTAAAAAAAAGAAAACAAAACTAAACTAAACACATAATACCAACATGCTGAATGAATGAACAGCTGCTGGAACAGCTACCATGACTCATTGATCAAAGACGCCAGCTGAGGACAAACGCACATTAATGACAGATTTGCTCAGTAGACAGAGTCAAACAAGTTGGATTAATGGTTGAATTTAAGCACCTTGCTCAGCTTTGTGTGTGTGTGTGAGAGACATGAAATATTCATAGTATCGTTTGACACTGAATGACTGAATGAGGCCCCAGGCCATCCGTCACCAAAACAAACAGATAATCCAATGCAAAATGTATACTATGAGACACCACTAAGTTTTAGTAACTACTTTGATTAAAAAAAGTATTTTACATTCTAGACAGAGTAAAGACAGAACCTTTTGACCTTAATAGCTCAGGGCCTTCAGTTTTACCTCCTATACTTTGTTTTAACCTGCCACTTTGTTATTGAGGGCATACACTTTTGGACACACCCTAGTTTTAAGGTACACCCGTCTTGTTGACACATCAAATACAAGGAAGTTTCTAAAAATGGAGGGTCTCTTTCTACAGTAGGTCAAATCAAGGCTCAGAAATGTAATCAGCTGCTATTAAAATACAATCGGCCCCAGCTTTTCACGGGGGTTAAGAGCACACGCGTGTAGTGAAAAACCACGTAAAAATGCTTATTTTTATAGTGTAAACCCTAAATCTGCTCCCAGAACACTTTAATTACATTTTAAACTCAGTTTAATGCATTACCCTTAAAGAAAATGTAAAAGTAAACCCGTATTCGCCTCTTTTAATTTAAATTCCCCACTGAGACCGTGGCAAGGTAAACGGTTTTCAGGGACTAACCCTGATCTACTGGGGCTAAAAATACAAATGAGGGCTCGTTGGAAAGTTCTCCTGGAGATCTACAGAACTGTGGAGTTTGAAGTGCACCATGGATAAAAATATATAAAAAATATATTTATTGCCACAAAAAAGCCAAAAGAGGTGGAAGATATTAGCAGTTTCCACGTTATTGTGAGGATAAAAAAAATCCACATGACTGAATTCACAACTCCTGATCCACGGAAAACTGGGGGATTACTGAACCACTACACAACACAACTTCCTTTAGTCATTTACAGTCAGCTGTGCGATGAGGAAACTGGCATAAACTGCTAAATTGGAGGGCACGTGTGACAAAATGTTGATCTAAAGTCATTTAGAAGTAAGACATTAATAAAAGCTATTAAACTAGGGGTGGGCAATATGGCAAAAATACAATATCATCTTACATCAATTCAATACACAATATATATATTTTTTTGTTACTTAGTCTGGTTCAGAAACCTGAGTAGGTCCAGGTCTTGGTTTTGTAATACACCTGCTACAATGAAGCTGATCCAGTGAATAAGTTAATCAGTAGGTTTTTCCTGAGCTGATGTGTGTTTGGTGGAGAAGAGGGGTTTTCCAGTACTGGGGTCCAGGAAAACATGTAATCTAGTCTACTGTATGTTTTTAACTGTCTATTCTATGATTTTATGGTACATCTGAATAATTGTCTTATTGTTTTTTGTTCTACATTGATACCTACACCAAAACAAATTTGCATTTACTACTTGGCGAATAAAGAATTGTAATTCTGAGTCTGAGACCAAGTTTTTAACGAACCGGTTTGTTATACGTGCAATTTTGAATGCTCTAGCACTGCAACTTCTGCACACGTTTTGTGCAAAAAGCTATAATCACCCTCAGAGGATCACTACCTCATTACTGAGCTTCCTGTTTGAGACATACAGTATGCCTTATCTGATCTCAGCCTGATAAGCACATTATAACCCACTGGTGCAAAAACATCTTGTTATACTCTCTTTTGCTCAGTGGTAAAACTGCAAAGAGTTTAACTTTGAGTGTCAGTTTGAGTGTTAACTCTAGTGTCAGTAAGCTATTGTCAATAATTTATTGTCAGAAATTTCTGAAGATTAAAAGAGGGAATAGGAGCACATTTGTATACAAAAAAGACACAGTTCAAAGAAATAAAGACAGATTAAAGATGTTTACGTCACTTGCGCTCAGCATGGAGTGTGTAAAAATGCACGTGGCCCAAGGCTGCAGGGCCTGAAGTGATGTCAGCAGACAGAGCGGGGGGGTCGGGCTGGAAGTCATATTCCCGTTCCCTCGCGGCCCTCAGCTGAGTCACAGCCAGAGAATAGGTGACGAAGCCAAAGACCATAAACAGAGACAGAGAGGAGCACACTTTCACTCACAACACTCACCATTCACTCAAACTAACACAGGCCGATCAGCAGCCGACACAAACAAGAATAACCACCAGGAAAACCAGGGATCCAGGGAAAGGACA
The DNA here is from genome assembly GCA_037974425.1 of Phenacogrammus interruptus. Classification (NCBI taxonomy): domain Eukaryota; kingdom Metazoa; phylum Chordata; class Actinopteri; order Characiformes; family Alestidae; genus Phenacogrammus; species Phenacogrammus interruptus. The sequence continues at coordinate 2,480 of JBBPCW010292109.1, forward strand.
CCATCACCATGCTCGGAATCTTTCAGGCATTGTGAGTAAATACAGGCTTTTCAATTTGTAGATGGATTTTTATGCCAGAGTAGACAATACCTGGAAATCTAGGAAATTGTTAAAATTCTTTTGTCAGTTTCTGGTTCTCCAAAGAGCCTCTCAAATGTCATTTAAAAAAAAAAAAAGTTAAACTGAAGCATTTTTGAAGTGTTGCTGGACCACATTGATTTTTAAGATTCTGAAAAGTGAATATGAAGTTTTGACATCACTTTGTTTTGCCTCACAGGACGACCAAGATGATGATTATAGGCTGGCCAGACCCTCACAGTACCACACGCCATTTTGTGCAGCTGAAGTATCTGCAGGTGCTGGCCTTGCCTTTGAGGAATGATACACTGTTGGGAATCGGAGCTTTGGCTAGTCTCTACACGGCTCTGCTCCTCAGCTCTCCACGTGCTTCATGCAAGGCCTCCAGCGTACTGCTGGGCCAGCTGGCCCGAGCTGACAGCCTGCTGTTGTTGCGCTGGGGCCTGGAGGCTCTGGGACCTGCCCTTAAAGTCCCTGAAGAGACCCTAGAGGCACTGGAGCGTGGTCTTCTAGCCTCACATCGTCTGGTCAGCTTGCTGTTGCTGGGCTGTGTAAGTCTGGAGGCTCTGTTGGTCTACAGGAGGCCTGTAGAGACACGCAGACTGAGGACAGTGCACTGTGCCCGGCTGGCATGTGCCGCAATCTGGGTGGCGGTGGGCCTGGAGTTTGTCATCCTTCAGGCCTGTGAGCATCAGTTTGTTCTAAGAGATCAAGGGTGTTTCATCACATTCCTAACTCTGGCCTGCGCATATATAGCTCCTTTTATTCAAGGGGCCTCCTTCTGTCTTAGGCTAATGCTGTGGCTGGCTAATATGTTGACATGTTACACAATATTCTGCAACAAACCACAGAGACAGAAAAGCTACTTTCACTAACGCAAGGCGAGGAAGAATGTTTAAAACGAACAGATTCACTTTACCTCACCGTACCCATCAGTATGTGCTTATATTTTTAAGTACAGAGAATGTTGTAATTATAGATTAAGTTGAAAAATGCTGGGGTATTCTCAAAATATCTAGGTGTAAGGGAATTTATTTATTGTTAATGTTGTGAATGTAAAGTGTGAACAACTGCTTGGCTTCAAATAAACAGGCACAGAAACTGCATTATGCATAGTTTGTTACTAGCAAACAGTCTGCAGACGGTTTAATGAGGTATTCCCAGCCAAACATTTCCTTCTGGAGGGTGATGTCATTAATATGGCATTCATGAATCAACTCACAGTCTAACACACAAAACAGAGCTGCTCTGGCTGGTTGGACTACAGAACGCCTGCATTTAGTAAACACAGAGTAGTCGTAAGCTCTCATTTCAGCATAATAATACAGTTGCCCCAAGAAGAGACACCAATTTCATTTTAAAGAACAGCCTGAATTACAGCCACATTCTCCTGTCTGTAGTGGTAGCAAATAGCTAATACAACACAGGCTATTGTTTATTGATTCCATTAGTGGCTAGCTTTTGAAACCCATTATTATAATAAGCTGCAATTTTAGACCCCAACTCTTCAATACACTTAAATAAGAATACAATTAAATGTTCCTGCTTGTACAAGCGTACAATGTAAGGATAAATTGCAGAGATAAGAACAGAACATGTGGCTCAGCTAGTCCAATGAAAGAGCATAGCATGCTAGCTTGTTTAGCACAAGTGCCTCTCCATTTGAACAAAATAAGTGAAGGTGCCTCTCAGTTCATGATTCAGCAGAAATGGTTTGTTGTGGGGCAAAACAGCTAAACAGCTGTGTCTATCAGTGTCTATTCTTTTACTTGGAAAGTAGTTATAACCAGCAAAGATTGGCCATTAGCCATTTCAGTATTTTGCTGTATTTTGACCGTTGTTTTGATATATCACAAGTTTAGCAATTTTCCTCCAGGACTAATAAAGTTTTCTGATTCTGATTTTGATTCTGATTAGCTAATTAGACTAGCTAGTCAACTAGCCTTTTATGGCATTAATAGTTTGCTTATAGTTTACATTATAAAAATCTACCAATTGGCATAAAATACACTCTTTAACTGAAATGATCGATGGTTTAGCTAAAACACACACAATATTAGTCCAGCTGTATCTGATCTGGACTATTGTGAATGGCTTACAATCAAACAACTTTGGTAGAACCACCCGAAGGACTTAATAGCAACTTTGCCATGTCCTGTTATATAGTGTTAGCTTTCCTTCCATGCTAGAGCCCACCATAAATAATACTGTTATCTTTATTTTGTGTCCTTTTCTTGTGTGGCCACCACAAACAGCTTGAGTTCAGTCTTGAAACTTCAGTCTCTGTTTTTGTATTAAACACTGATTGGTCATTTTTATTGGTCTGATGCTGTCATGTGCATGCGTACGACACTCATAAAATCTGTGATTCTTAATTGAAACTGTCTTGTACTTTAAGGTTTGACATACAGACAGTTTGTTGTTACCAGCAGCCATGGAAGTATATTGTCAGTTAGAATGAGAAACAATATTCTTAATACTACTGATAATGACTTTAGGTGTGGAGCACTGATAAGTCTGCAAATCTGTCTGTCCAAAGCAGAAGTCCTCATACATTTTCGTTTAAGGCCTCCGTGGAGAACCGTGGAGAACCACCGGGCCCCCCCCACCCACCGACTCTCACACTTCCTCCCACAATCTCACAGCAATGAAAAAAATAAACAAAACAAAACAAAACAAGCTATTTTCATTAGTAAACAGAGACAGAGACTGTAATGTGTCATTGGAGGGAACCCAAGCCCCTCGTGGGGGAAAACGTTCTGCGTAGTTGAAGGGGAGTGAATTGGGTATCCTAGCTTGAAAAACAAAAAATGAACACCAACACCCTTCTGCCTAAAGATATAGATATTCAAAAAAACGTAGACTTCATAAGTGTTTCTTACCTGTCCCAATGTCAGTGCGAAAAATTTCCCACAGAGTGACCAGATGTCACTGATTTTGACTGATTTTGTCCCATTACCTGATCAAATCATGAGCTAGACTAAAAGACATTACATGTAAAAGCAAATGCAAATCTCAACCCGGTCTCACGAGTTTTTGTGCAGCGATCACGATTTAGGGATTTTTTTTCATGCTAGCACAACGTTTCACTACGCTGTATTTTAACACTGTCAGCTCCAAATCTAACTGTAGGCCTAATACATCCAGCACTATAACCTTTACTGCCATGACATGTTATCTGGGTAGTTGGAGCATTACAGTAGGAACAAAGTAATGTTTACTACGTCTTTTCAGTTTCTTTTTGCTTCTCGGAGTCCTGTCCAAGCTTGAATCTAGGTTATCTTTTGTGCCCTGCAACCCACCGTGCAACAGCTTCCTGTTTTTTTAAAAAAAAAAGTTAATTTTAGGACAAGAAACAGAACTGTTCAACCCAGATCAGTGGAAAGTGCATCGTTGTTTTCTCCCATGACCTAGGTGTGGCCTAAATGATTGCCTCACTGCCCCGTACTGACTGTTAAACACTCACTAAGAAAGTGGTTTTCCCAGACAGTCCGTATTTTTGCTGCAACCTTACCCATTTTGCAAAAAGATGGAACAAAGTTACGGAGCCTTAGGGACAAGTTTGAAGACTCCTGGTCTAAATGAACAAACCGGGTCTAACCGGGTTCAAGGAGTTCAAATCTTACTCTGTGCTGTCTGGAGTTTGTTCAAGATGATGCTAGAGATTTCCATGTAATGCATTAACTGAAAGTGTTATCAGTTCTAGAGATCGATTCTCACTTCTTGGGTCATTGAAAAGACAGAAGAGATCTTCAGTGATAAGTAAAGAGCAACCAGCTTATTGAAACACTCAGCCATCAGAACTGAGTTGCTCACCACAGGTCTCGGAAGACACGGCCTGCTTGGCCCAATTGTGCCCACAAAAGTACAGACAGACTGATAAGAGCTGCACTGTCAAACTAAAAATGTTTTTTTAGGACTGTGCTGGTCGGCTGAATTGTTGATGGCAGCAATAATGAGGTTTTAGGTTTTAAATGGCTGGTGTGAAACAAGAGCTTCAAACTTGCGTCTAATACTGGAGGCTTTCTAACACTGTACTGTAGTCCATTATTATCATTATTGCAGGGCTTGCTGGTTATTCACAGTGCTTGTCCATGAAATGCTACTGAATGCCTAAGAAATACTTTGCCAAATCTGCCAGTGAAGAGTGAAAGTGGGTCGCACACTACGAAGAAAAGACAAGATTTCTAGAACTTATGAGTGATGTGAGGAGATCTGAAGGGGTCACCTGTAGCCCGACATTTCCAGGCCGCAGGGCACTCTGGTGCTGACTTCTGTCTTCTGGGTGTTGAAAGAGTCTTGCTGAAACGAAGAGGCGGAGCCTTGGAGATAACACTGCTTCAGAAAGAATGCTTTTGGATTCATGAACTTGGTTGCCTTTCTTCAAAAGGGATGACTTTAATCTTGCATGTTTTTTTGTAAATATCAAATATTAATTTGTCTTTTGCATGTCTATGTATGTTACTAAACAATTGTAACTCTACCTGTTATCTGGCTCTGGCCAAAAGCTGCTCCCACTACACATTTACATCTATTGCATTTAGCAGAAGCTTTTATCCAAAGCGACTTCCATTCCCTACATACAGGGGGCAGTCTCTCCCTGGAGCAACTGGGGGTTAAGGGTCTTGCTCAGGAACCGAGCAGTGGTGCTGAAGATAGGATTCGAACCCATGACCTCTTGGTCCAGAAGCGACCTACACCCCTCTCTTGATTGAACCCACTGGGTGCCTGTAATTGCTTCTCAGTAGTTTGACTCACTGTGAACACAGAGAGAAAAGCTACACGCTGAAATGTTTGCGCTGCTCTTTCTTTCTTTCTTTGATTTTTGTAGACCCTGGGTCTTTTTTTCTTAGCGTGTGACCTACTTTCACACTTCTTTTTTTGGTTCCACGCACCCAATTCAACAGTCCTCACAACAAGAGCGCTCCTCTGCATCCAAACCTGCCAGTGAAAACTTGAGGATGTCTGCACTGTGCAAGTAGGATTAAAATGTTATAACCTGTTCACTGTTGTTCTCCTTTGGCCACAGTGGATGCATTTTTGTGGAGCAATGCTTTAATCTTGGTTTTGGGTTACTCTTTACTATCTAGTTTTACGGCCCAGTAGTTTCTCCCCAAATGCCGAGGCAGGATTTCTCACTTGAATTATCAAGGGAAAATATTTCTCTTCAGTCTTCCACAAAATAGTACACACTGACCGTGTAATCCTTAAACTGGACCTGTGTTTAGACCACAGTGAGACCCCACCGGAGTTTTGAAAAAACGTGCTTGCTCTGCCCTCTGCTGGACAACTGAGGGAGCGCAATAATAAAAGCCTATGAATCATATCCGTTGAGCACTCTTTCTAATTTAGTCCATTTTGAACAGGGCAACAAAACTGACGCTCTATCAAATTCACAATAGGTGTGTAAATTGAAGGTAGGCCTTATGCCAGAACTTATGCTGTCAGGATTTGATGGCATTAAGACACAAGAGCATAGTGAGGCCAAGTGCTAATGTTGAATGAATAGTTTTAGATCATAAACACCACAAAACATGCCAAAAGATTTTGGATAGGCTCCACAGAATGCAGTTCTGCTGCTCCACAGCCCAATGCTGGGGAGCTTCACACCTCTCCAGTCAACACCTGGAGACACTGTGACCTTAGGCTTGTGTGTGCTTTCCCAAGGGCTTTTTAATTTTATCGGTAATCCTGGAGGAACCTTAAAGTATCTGAATAATTCAGAGGAGTAGAAAATGTTTGGAGATATTGTGCACTTTGTCCAGAATTTTCGGACGCCCTTTGTATTGAATTGGCTCGGAGCTGATGGCCTTGCACACGTCAGTGAGATTTAAACTCCCAGTTCTCACAGAGTTCACCCTGAAAACCCATTTCTTTAGGGATGCTGCAAAGAAGGGATGCCAAGAAGGGAAAAAAGCACAGAAATGACAGGAAGCCCATGTCACAAACCCTAACCCTGCGGAGCAGAGACAAACGAAGAAGACGAAAGGGAGATGATGGAGGGAGGAATGCTGGGACAGAAGGAAAATGCAAAATGTCAGTGATTGGGGTCTGGGGGTGCATTGTGGAGAAATGGCTGGTATACAGACCCCAGACACAGATTATGCTTGGTTTGCAGTCACACATGTCCAATATGCTCTACACTCATGTTAGATTTCATGAGCCTCTAACAAATATGTAAACAGAGAAATTCCAGTGGTGAATGGAGACAATGCAAGAATGTCTTTACTGTGTACTTTCATGAGAGTGGACAGGTGAGTTTAAGGAGTTGGCATGCAAATAGTTTACAGGTGAATCCATTAGTGCAAAGACTAGAAGGTAAGATCAATACACAGGAATGCACAAACAAGGAACAAAGCAAGAAAAGGCAAGCCGTGTATAATGGAATCTGAGACTATATGATAGAATATATGAGACTCTATATTAGAATCTTGGAGACAATATGACAGAATTTTGGAGACTCTATCCTCCTGAGACCTGGCCCATTCAGTTATGTCCTTTATAGTGGACATTTTGTAAGAATGAAAACGGAAATTTGGGAACATTCAATGTTGTGCATGCATGCAGTTATGGCCTCTAGTCAGACTCTAAACAGCACTGGACTGGCCATCGGGCATACCAGCCATTTGACCAGTGAGCCAACGGTAACTTTGGGCCGGCGCAGAATCCCGACAGCACCCCTCCCCTGTCCCTAAACAACAGCGAGATGGCCCCTGGCCCGTATCACGTACCACATCCATCCCGAAGAAAGAGAGACAGTGAGCAGGGTCTTCATTGTCTTTCCATCAATATCTGATGGGCCGGTCTTGGCTCAAAATGCCCGGACCGATTTTTTGCCCCAGTCCAACCCTGACTCTTAACACACACCAGAGTCCAGTGACTGAGTTTTCAGGGGAAATACTTAAGTCTAAATGTCACAGTATGCAGCTCTAAATCAAGTGGACAACAAGAGACTTTCACATCAGTAGTTTTGCCTCGAATCACATGTCTCTTCAGGAAACTCACAGTGTCCCACTCCAGTCTCAACACTGTTGAAATGAAGTTGGCAGACCTTAGAGTGCCAACACCCATCCTGAAGCTGGATATTGGACCCATCAGAGGTGGTGAGGATCGGGTGTAAGGTCTCTGCAGAGCTAACAGTAAACACAGATACCCCCCAGAGCTGCTGCCTCAGCACCAAACTCCACACCTTGTACATGTATGGCTTTTCAACCAAGCATAACGATGAGCATTAGCACCAATAAGACTGTTCCACAACTTTTTTCAGACAGTGTCAAAGTTATGCTAAGGACATTAAAACAGAAACAAAACAAGACATCTGGCATCTATTTCACACCATGGAGACATAATACCTCACATCACTCACACAGCTTATGTACTGTTTTTTGCACTTTTTTTGTACCAGTGTCACGAGGCACGTGTTCCTGCCGTGCCCCGGAGCTACCTGGAATAGAACCAGAGCCAGACCAAGACCAGGGATCCATGACCAGAAAACTCATGTTTATTCTTCACAAAACAATGGCACGAGGGCCAGGAATAATAAACCAAACGAAACCAGAGACTCACAGGAGCTCTAAAGCGATGGACAGACAGGGGAACACTGACAGACACAGACCTTAAATACAAGACAGGATTACACTAGGAATACACGACAGCTGGACCGGGGCAGACAGGACCAATGGGAACACGAGGTAATCACAAGGGACACAAACAGGAACAGTTGATGGGCCAGACGTGGACAGGGGGACCCCTAGTGGGTCTACACAGGAACAGCAGGGTAGAGCAGGCAGGGACGTGA
>JBBPCW010292132.1:0-10352 GCA_037974425.1 Phenacogrammus interruptus
TTTGTGAAATGTGTCCTGGAGTGAGGGGAGAGGCACCCCAATAATGTTCTCTGCTGTCTTTACTATTCAAAATTGATCCAAATAGCATAATTCTATTTGGAGGAAGAGTAGAAAAACCTGTCCATATTGAGGCTTATGTAAAGAAAATGTCACTTCTCCTAAGTGCATGTGTACTTCTGCTCTATGAATAGCGTTCCAGGTCTGAACTGCTTTCTGTAATTTTTGGTGTTGGGAGAGAGAGGTCTGGGCAGCTTCTGCTTGAGTGAAATAATGAGTTTGATAGAGGTTAAAGAGTTTGTCTTTGAAGACAAAACAACTTCAGTCATTGGAAATCCATGTAACAAAGGTGACTCAAATTCCCAATTCGCAAGACACTCCAAATAGTGGCAAAACAAGTGATCCAAAAAGAGGCAGAAACATGAGTTTCATAGGCAATTCAAGAGTGTAAGTCAAGCGTCTATTTGTCATACATGAACACGCCACAGCACACAGTGTGAACAGAATGAAATTAAACTCTATATTTAACCCAAATGTAACACATTTAACCCATTCATCAAAATAAGCAGTTGACAAGAACACAGTGCCCGGAGAGCACTAAAAGATACCTCAGTTAAAAAGACTAAAAGATTACAGGGATACCTCCAGAACACCAACCACCCCAACAGACATAAGTCAAGGTGCAAAACATTTAACAACAACAATGAAAGAAATGCAGTAGTAATACAGACCACTTGCAATAATACTGTCTACATTAAGTCCTTAAACAGTCCTTCAACTGGGTGAATGTCTATAGTGCTCCTAGCAGAGAGGAGGGTGAACTGCAGCTCAGGTTGCCACAGTGAGCTAGAAGGATAGACCATCTCTGAAGAACAGAAAAGCCTGAGGAACAAAGTGGAGTGAGAAACCTTGTCTTTGAAAAGACAAGAACCAGATAGAAATCCACTCCTCTCATATTCCCTCAAACTTTAGCAAATAGCTCAGTTTAATTTAAACAATTTATGAAGTTATAAAGGATACCAAGGAATGAATCTCCATGTGTGAGTGTATAATACTAAACACATTCATGTGTCCAGTGGTGCCAAAACACAACCACACACAATGAAGCTAAAGATTATCAGGAGTCAGATCATTAGACTCTATACCTCCAAAAGTCTACTTTCATCAATTTAATTCAAGTTTTTATATGGTCCTTTTCAACCAGGTTGTCCAGGTCCGAGCCCCTAGAGAGCCAAAGGCAACAAAGGTGAGGAAAAGCTCCCTCAGTTGGAGGAAGAAACCTTGGGAGGAACCAAGACTCAAAAGGGGAACCAGTCCTCCTCAGGTCGACTCAGAGAGAAAGAAAAGAGAGTCTTTAAGGGGATAAATAACAAAGAAGGCCTTAATTAACAAGATTATAGGCAGATAGGCCCTCTACAGCTAACAGAGTTGGTTTCACTAAGTGTCCAGAGAGATAAATATTGTTGGAAGAGGAACTGAGAGCCCATAGTCCATAAACATCAGGATCAGGAGGAACATTCTCCACCTGGACTTTAGGCAGCGGTTGCCCCAGTTTGGGGAAGGACCCGAGTGGAGCCAGGACCAGTCGAGGCCACAGTGATTTCCCACAGTGATCAGTCCGGGAAATGCAGCAGTTCCCCTCGGAGAGAACAGAGGAGAGAGTTAGTTCTGTTTAACTTTGCAGGATTATTTATATCTGTGAGGAGTGCAAGTTAAGACTCCGGCATCTCTAGCTAAAGCAGCCTAGCTAGAAAGGGCAGAACTGAGTGGTATGCTGGGTATAAGAGCGCCCTAAGACACCAGCGCACCTCCACTGCACTGTCACAAACCTAATTGAACCCGAGGAGTGGTAGGGCGACAACACCAGTGTCCCAGTTTACTTGAATTCTCTGTGCCCACTGCCTCCCAGCTCTACACCTTTCATCTAACAGGAGAGATTGAATACAAAAAGCCTGACTAAACAAGTATGTTTTCAGCCTGGGCTTAAAAACTGAGTCCCAAACGTTGTCTGGTATAGCATTCCAGATCTCTTACCCCTGAAGAAGCTTTCATAGTTCTGGGTACAAGTAAGTAGTCAGCACCTTGAGATCTGAGTGACCGTGGAGGTTCATAGTAAGAGATAAGTTCATGGACGTAATCAGGTGAGAGTGAAAATCTGGTCATACATGAACACACCACAGCACACAGTGTGAACAGCACGAAATACTTCCTCTGCATTTAACCCATTCACCAAGTGAAGCAGGGGGCTGCTATGAACACAGCGCCCGGAGAGCAGTGTGTGGGGACGGTACCTTGCTCAGGGTACCTCAGAGGTGCCAAGCGGTCTTAGGAATCGAACCCATGACCTCCTGATCACGGGTCGAATGCCTTAACCACTAGGCTACCAGCTGCCCCGGCTACCAGCTTTATATGTCATTAGTAGAATTTTGTAGTCAATGTGAAATATGATTGGAAGCCAATGAAGTCTAGATAATATTGGGCTAATGTGGTCAAATTTCCCAGCATGCCGTCTAAAAGGAAGGGTATCAGGGTATTAATGGGGAGGGGGGTTGTCCTCCTTGCAATAATGGCCATTCCTCTTCTGGGAAGTCTTTCATGTAGTTTTTGGAACATTGCTGTGAGGACTTGATCCATGCAGTCAGATGACTGTGCAGTGGAGTTTATATCTGTGTCTGTCACTGTACAGTTAACATGTCCATTTTAAACTCCTCTCTGGTTCCAGACAAACCAGCTCCCCTGTGTTTTTGCGGTAGTAAATTACACTGAAGTGTGTGAGTGCTTGAGCATGAGGGTACTGAAGCACTGAGGCTTACACTGGCTGATTGTAACCAAGAGGCCAGACGGCTGCCATGGAAACGAGGTCTCAACTTCCAAGTGAGACCAGAGCTATACCTTCCATATAATCTTTCTTTAATGTGCGCTATAAAACAAATGTTCCCAAGGTGTGTGTGGTTACTATAGAAACATTGCTTTTGACAGGATGCTCATTAAGTTGTAGAATCGAGTGCAAACTGCATTTGGAACAAATTGTTCCTTTTGCTACAGCAAATAATGTAATGGGTGATTGATTGCGTAATTCCACCCCTTAGACATTACATTTACTCTTTTTGATAATTGGATGTCTCAACAGACCCCACTAAGACAAACAGACTGATTTGAAATCGTTTTGTGCCAGGCTGCTAAAGGCAGAGGCTCGCTTTGGCAGGAAAAACTGAAGGATCTACAGTATAAAGAAAAGGATCTATAGAGAAAATACATGCAGGGATTTAGGTAGTCCATCTCCGTGCTGTCAGATTAACGGGTCTCAGAATGAAAAGACTTTCTCCAAAAAGAAATATAATAAAATGATAAATGGAAAATGGTAGGAATGTAAAATTCCAGCATCAATACAAACTCAAGGGTTGCAGCAAGATTTTTCAGTCTAGATTTTAATAATGACGGGTTTTACATTAAAAGCAAATAACATGGCGGTAACAAGTACGTGCATGATGCATAGCTTCAGCTGGTTCATTGAGATTCTCTCTGTCACAGCTTTCTTTAAAGCAGACTGTCTTTAGTGAAAGCAGTGTGTCAGTAGCATTGCCATTCAGTAAGAGTTCACACGCAGAAGTCACATGACCTTCTATCGCTTAAATCACTTCATGTATAGAGACTATAGAGACTCCAGACCAGTTTGACCACCATGGATCATCTGCATGTACAGCCCAACCTCTGACCAAATCTACGACTCACTCGAAAACACACTGCAGAAACAGGCTCCTACAAAAATCCAACCTTTGCTAACTATTAGTGCTTTACCTCTGGAACAAGGAACTGCGCTGTACTGCAAACAAATGTCACGGTGCTGCATAACGGCTATAGCCAAGCTGACTGCATCCCTGCTTTCTGATTGGTCAATATGTTTCATCGCAGCATGGAAAAAGGACACTGTTTATTTACTGTCAAAAAACAACAATGGAGACACCAACTAAAAACTGGGAAGTGGGTGAAGTTCAAGCTCGACTGTCCGTTTGGGTGAAGATAATTTTCAGTGGGTGTTTTCCACAACTCTAACAAATTTAGCTTTAAATCTGTGAGAAATGTGAAGGTGATCAAGGACATCACTAACAACTTCTCTGGGTTTGGTTTTCCTTACATGGATAAAGAACGCAGAAAAAACATTAAACACTCAAACAAGACTATAAATAATAATAGACGAGAACAACAAAAGCGGCTCAGACAGAAAAACTTATCGCCGGGTTGTTGGTTCATCATGGGCTGGGATGATGCCATAAACTGTGAGGAGAGAATTGTGCTGCTACGGCATCAGAAACACTGTTACTGGACTGAAATAATCAAAGTTAAGGTCCAGTACAGTTCCTATGCCTACAAAAAAGTGCCTTACAGGTTCTACAGCTCACCAGTGATGAAGTTTGTACACCAAGACCTTTCGTTGTTACTTATCACAACAGTGTAATTCTTCTATTCTGTCTCAATACATATCATCACCCAGAGGATAAGGAGGAGTTCTAGTTTCTCCTGAGCAAGACCCTTAACCCCAAGTTGCTTCAGGGAGACTGCTCCCTGTGGTTAGGGAATGAAAGTCGCTCTGAATAAAAGCATCTGTTAAATGCTGTAAATATATTTTCTGTCATATTACAAATGTGGTGAGTCAGTACTTACAGACCTGATTTAGGCATATGCCTTCTTACAAATAATTCCACAAGAGGATGGAGTATTTACCAAACATCGGTTTGAACAGAAGATATCTTTTTTTCTATAGTAGGTGTATGATATTAATATACAGTGAAAGTTTGTGAACCCTTTAGAATGTTCTACATTTCTGCATAAATATGACCTGAAACATCATCAGATTTTTACAGGAGGAAAGGACTAAAATTCTTCCAACATTCTTCCAAAATCATTTAGTCACAGTTATTACTGCAAAAGGAGGTCACACCAATACTTAAATGACAGACTTACATACTTTTCCAGCAACAGATATGTAACTGGATCATTTTTCTCAATAAATAACTGTCACTTATTTTACTAGATTTTACTCGATTTTGCTAGATTCTCTTTATCTACTCTAAATATGACCTGATGATGTTTCAGGTCATATTTAGGCATACATGTAGACGATTCTAAAGGGTTCACAAACTTTCAAGCACCACTGTATGTTTAACTTCAAGGTATAATATAACAGAAATACTCTGATAATAATCATATTGCCTTATCTCTCCCTGTACTTAAGACCTCTTCTTCTTTTAAAACTCTCTGGAAACTTTACTGGAGCAGCGAGATAACCACGTCTGATAGTGACGAAGTTGAGGTCTTCTTTTCTAATGCAGTGTGAACAAGCTGCCCCACTTCTGTCTCTCTCCTGTCTAGTAATCAACACCTCGGCTGAAGCCCGGCTCCCAATTTTACCACTATTTTGACCCCTTCACTCACACTGACGCAGGCGGTTGTCATGCCTCGCTCCGGCTTCGAATGTCCCCGTACATCTCCAGAGAAAGGTCACCTGTCCACTCATGGAGAAAAGACTACTGTGGCTTTGTAATGGCCGCACTGATTCCATTAAAGGTTCCTTTGACCTGGTCCTCCTGCCCAGCATGGGCCTCTTTGCTTGCTAAATTAACCCACTTTTGCTAAATTTGTATGGGAGCCTCTTAACCTCGTAGTAGAATGGATGACTGAAAGACAGCATTCAACAACAGCACAGCCAAGTCCACGGCTAACAGTCTTCTAGGTATCAGGTGGGGACAAATAAACACGAGTAGATGGACCATTTTGTATCCGTTACAGGGCATACAAGATAAGTTGCTTGACTAAAGAATGCAGCTTAATTTCAATGGGTTTTGGACAGATTTCACTTATATTATTGGTATATTATTATTTAATTAGCTATATTTTCCCATCATGTTATAGTAGCTGCAGACTTAGGGAGGTGAATGGGTGACAATGTAGATCTGTGCTCTAATGACCATTACTAGCAGACATAACAACCACACTTTATTTACACAGTAAATACACAGCATTGGACATTTTAGCAGCTGAAGCAACTTCACATTAACAAAACAAGACATTACAGCTGAATAATTTGAGCTGCCTATCTGAGCAAGTCCTCACATTAATACTGATGAAATACTAGTCACTCAAATATGAGTCTTAAGAGGACCATTTTTATATAAGAGATGTGAGTGTGACGCTTTAAAAGTTTCACTAACTAAGTCTGTGCAGATCAGGTCTCTAGGACTGGGATTGGGGCTCTAGCAAGAACTTGGGACATTTATATTCTGACAGTTTATCAGACATGATGGTTCTCCAATAGCATTACTCAGACAGCACTTTGCAGCACCTTTTTAATGTGTTATAATTTGTTTGTCCTCACATATATAGCTCTGGGAAAAAAAAAAGAGACCACTGCAAAAATGTTCAGTTTCTTTATCTTTTATAGGAGTTGAACTAAACAGCTTTGCCTTAGTTTTATGAACTGCTGACAATATTTCTCCTCATTTCCAAATAAAATTTTGTTCTTAAGCATCATTTCAAAGGTGTCACGGCTCGGCCAGCGGCCGGTAGGGGCCACTGTTTTGTTTTTGTTTTGGGGGCTTTCATTTTGACGTTCATGTATGGTTTGTGTCGTGTCTCTCGTTTTCAGGTGTTTTGTGTTCTGTTAAAGTGATTTATGTTTTGTGATTGGTTTCCGTCTGTATCATGTTCTGTATTTAGTTCAGTTTATGTTGGACCTCATTATCGGCCCATCACCTCATTTCAACATCACGTTTCTGTTTTCCATGTATCGGCCATCGAGCCAGGTTTCTGTTTGTTTATGTCTTGTAAATAAAGAAAACTCAGTCATGGATGTCTGCCTGTCTGCCCGTAGTCATTGGGGTAAATCTAAAGGAAATGACAAAACATCAGAATAAGAGAAATGAGGCAGTGTTTGGTCATATTGTGAGAGGAGAGTGTTGATTACAGCAGTGTTTTTATACTTTTCCTCATTAAATAAGATGATCAGTAATCAGTACCTTATGAAGCAGAATGGGATGCTTGTGTAGGAATTTAACAGACACTGGCATGGAATAGAGATACTGATTTAAAAATAAATTGCAGTGGTCTCTCTTTCTTTCCAGAGATGTATAGGGTTACAGCAACCAATCAGGGTGCATGAAAGTTGCAGTGTGTGATATCTCTTTCGCACATGTTGCTGTTCATATCATCTTCCACACCACACCACATCTTCATTATTTCTTTATTTACTTACATGGGGACCAGACTCTGCTCTACTTCTCTGTGTTACACAAAGCATTTTCTAGACAGTGACCACATTCAGCCCTGCAGTTCCACATCACTGTTTTAATCACCTCTAATTTCCTTGTAAAGACGTTCTGCAGATTAAAACCCAACACAATCTGTCTCACTCTAACAGGCATTACACATTAACCTACTTTTCCTTCAGTAGGCCCTCAGAGCAAGTGTGCAATGAGCGTTTATTGTATTACTGGTTGTTATACTTGTCAGGCCTCTTCCAAAAAAGAATGGAATAAATAAGATGTCTCATGCGTTTAACGTCTGCTCGTGCTATTTCGGTGGGTGTGATGTGAGAACAAGGCGGCCACAAAAGCAAAACACTCTCAGTAACATTTCGCCGTGTTTCACACAATTTCTAAAAACATTCTGTCCCTGTCTGAGCTATCTCTAAAAATAACATAGAAGGAAAACAATTTCTCTTGGTCCAATTATAATAAAATTATGATACATTGTAAACATCACTTTCAAATAAAAAAAAATTCTGAAACGTGGCCCTGTTATTAGATCTGCACATATTCATACACTATTTAGGGCAGTTACATCTTCTATTCCAAACACTATTCAAACTGGGTCTTCTTAGTAAACATGTGTGGAATCTTAAAAGGTTTTTAAATGTAAAGGATCTGTTGTGCTTGTTTGTTTTTGATGGACCTGTGTACAATTTAGGAACCTTCCATTTTAGAATGTGGGGACATATTATGCAAAACTCACTTTAGTTATATGAGGTCTATGGGCTACAAAACATGTTCATGAAGTTCTTTGCAAAAAATCACTCTCACATAAAGAGATCTCACCAGCTTTATTCTTCACAGTTTCAGTCCCTTTCAAAGGGCTCTGTCCCTTTTATGCAAATAAGCTGTTGTTTGCCACACCCCTCTAATGGATTTTACACATTAGAATCCATGTCCTTAAGACCAGTGAAAGTGTTTCTTTCTTTCTTTCTTTCTTTCTTTCTTTCTTTCTTTCTTTCTTTCTTTCTTTCTTTCTTTCTGTATGGTGACCAGGCTGAAGGAAGGAAGGGAGGGAAAAAGAAAGAGTAAGAAAAGATACACTTGATGGACAAAAGTATTGGGACACGTAACACACGTGAAGGCAGAAAACAGAGGCGCTATCCTATATGTCTGACCCCAAGTTGGACCCAGAGCAAGATGAACACTTCATGTGTGACTTGCCTCTGCCTGTAGTCACAGAGCTCGGCGTCTCATGTGTGCTTCTAAAACCAGCAGACAAAAATGCCGGATTTTCAACTAATCTAGTGGGTATGTGCTTGACAGATGAGGGGAGCTTCTATGCAAATTTCTCTTATTATGACATCACAATAAGGGAGCAATCCAAATGGCTCATTTTGAAAGGAGCTGAAACTGTGAGGAATAGAGATGGTGAGATCTCTTTATGTGAGAAAGAACTTCATGAACATGTTTTGTAGCCCATAGACCTATTATAACTTGTTTCTAAAAAAGTGAGCTTTGCATAATATGTGCCAGAAAGAGTTCTTTGAGAAAAACCATTTTAAATCCTGAACCCCTTTTGTAGTTGAGATGTCTGTAGAACCCTTTAAAAATGTAAAGAACCTCACCTAATGTTCTTTACCAACTTAAATGATTCTTTATTTTATATGGAGGTTTTAAAAAGGTTTAAGAATCATTGGGACTTTTTATAGTATCATGCAAGGTACCGTTTTGTTTACATAATAGAAAACATTGACTGTAGCATCTCATTAAGAGAACATTCAACACTTTAGGATACAAATGTTTATGCAGCTCAGAAATAGACCGTCTGAGACCTCAGCAGCCGAAGTGCTCTTTAATGACAGGTCACCCTCGGCTTTCCTAATCCCCTTCTCTCTTCATCTGGGTGACCACACATTATGGCACTGAAATATGACACGGCACGTGTTTCCTAATAAGCATAAGTGGGAACACGGTGGACTAATTACCGACCAGTGAGTGCAGCGGCAGAGCCTGGTCCCTCCGCCCTTCATTACACAAACAGCAAGGCCAGGACACACAGCTTGAGTTTCTTAGCAGAGGGTCTGAGAGGATGTTCAGCCTTTCTCTCAGCAACCAGGAGATCAGGGATACGGCCTCTGATGTTCTGTTCAGACTAAACTGTGAGAGACCTACTGCATGTACTAGGCACCAAGCGGTCAGAATCTAAATATACAAGCACAGTCTGTATGCAATAACACAGCAATAAGTCCACACTTTAGATGCAGATCAGCTTCAGTTTGATTTGCATTGAAACAACAGGATCAATTGGACATTTTATAAAAACTGAATGAACATTATTAAATAATAGTGATGTGACTGAGACTCATTTGCAGTCGATAAGTGTGAAATCTGTGACCCAAACAATGGACAGTATATGATAAAAGTCTGGACAGTTTCAGTCAAATTACATTTTGCACACATCCTCAACAGGGAGCACACATAATTATGGCATTTTCCCACACTGAGTAAATGTGCGGTAACACAGAAAAAAGTTGGTTTGTATTAATACGTGTAGATGTGTGCTCCATGTACAGGACAAATAATAAAAAATAAAAAAAATAATTATTATTTTTTATCACCAAATAATAAAAACAAAATATGTCGCCTGACCTGGGATGACCGGACTTTTACAGATGAATGTATATTTTAATGCACTTCAAAGCATTGCATTAATGCATTAGACAGGTGCTCTTATCCAGAGCCCCTTGCAGTCAGAGATGTTAGAGATGTGGATGAAAGCAGCATTAAGAGTTTTGCCCAGACAGGGAGTTAAAATCTACATCAAGCACAACACAGGACTTCTTTAGGGAGTTGTGTAGAAATAGAATGAATATTTCAATTCATTTTATATTTCAATTTCAATATTAGAATGAATTCTTCCAATTATAAGATAAGATGTTTATAGGATAAGATAAACCTTTATTAGTCCCACAGGTACGAAATGCCCAAATATTCGATATTTTATATAATAGAAATATTAAGTGATATACACTACCGGTCAAAAGTTTTAGAACACCCCATGTTTTCTGTTTGTTTGTATTGAAATTCCAGCGGTTCAGTGTCTCAATG
>JBBPCW010292151.1:0-10352 GCA_037974425.1 Phenacogrammus interruptus
CTGCCCTGATTCGTGAATAACTTCTCCATTTGCAAATGTTTTATTTTATATTAATGTTTTTTTAATAAATGCTTTTTATAATTGAGTGAAGAACACCTTGTCTGTTGAATGATTCTCTCACCGCGGAGATTTCGGCTCCGACAGGCACCAGTTTTCAGTCTTCACAGCACAAATGCGTACCTAATTTGTTACTTCATACTGCACAAATAACACCCCCAGAACCACGGCGAGACACAGACACCGGCATGGACATCCCACCCCCCGGAACCTGGTGCGTACAACAGCCGCTCCACCGAACCACGTCAAGATATAGCCCCTTAAAGGGACACTCTGCCACCGGGAGCCCGGCGTGCATATCACACCCCCCGGAACCATGCGGAGACACAGACCTCTGCGTGCGCACACACCCAAACACGCCTTGTTATGCTATTTATTATTCAAAATATTTTTAAATTAAGGATTGCGTTAAGCACTTTGCACATTGAATTGCCAATTGCAGAACATATTTTCAAATTACATGCTCAGATTGAATATTGAATTGACACTTGCAACATGAATTGCCCTTTAATTAAAAAGGCAAAAAAAAAAAAAATCATGGCAATACGAAGAATGCAATTCAGAAAATTATTATTCTATTTTTTATTCAATACATTTTGAAATGTACACAAATGTACACTGACTTGCCAATTGCAAAAGGTATATTCAAAATACATGCTCAGATTTAATACTAAATTGTCAGTTGCATGCTCTGATCGAATACTGTATTGCCAATTGCAAAATCAATTGCCATTTGAATTTTCGTGCTTGTAATCTTCCATAGAGTCCCGGGACTGTCAGTGGCGTCACTGAGGTATCTTTGAGCAAGGTATCATCCTCACACACTGCTCCCCAGGCGCTGCGTTCTAGGCTGCCTGCTGCTTCCTTTGAATGGCATTAAATGTAGAGAGCAATTTCGTGTTGTTCTCACTGTGTGCCGATTACCGTATGACAGAATGGACAGTTTGCACATGTCACAAGCACAGATCAAACATCAGCTTGAATATTTAGAATTTCTTTATACTCGTGTTGCTTATCTGTGTTCATTTCTGGGCAGAAACTGTTAAATGGTCTCAGCATTCTTTCTCCTGACACTGACACTGTATTTAAATGCTACACTCAGTACAACACAAAAAGAAAGCGTATTTTGAGCATTAGGCATGCACTTTAAAAACAAAAAAAAATGTTAATCACTTTTTTACAAGACAATTTGCAAACTTTTTAAAACTAAATATTAGGTACTTTTTATGCAGAAATAAACTACATTTGGACATAGACTTAAACAAGCTTCAGTTAACATATATAACAGTAGTTTCAGGATTTCGGAGACAATAGACGTGGACATCTCTCGACAGAACACATCTCCCAAGTTACTGGGAGATCAGCAAAAACCTGTGAGAAATACCTCAACCTCAGTCACACACTCACTACTAAAGACAAGTACAAACCTTAACAACACCACTTTAAAATCAAACTAAGATCGTTTCTGCCTACTATATCCGAATTAGTAGATGTAAAGTTTCACAATCGTAATCCCAAATAAATATGTTTCGCTGGAAATGCAACATTCCAAGATGCTCATTCCTTTTTCAGTTACAGTGATGTAAACACATGCGTCACCCACCTAAATCAGGAACGAGGAATCCGGGTATTTCTACTATCGCTTTTTTCACCTTGCTAACGTTAGCAAGTTAGCCCAAGGCGACAGTCTGTTTCTGATGATAGTTACGAATGACCGCTAACTCACTATTTTCTTACTCACTTTGGCTAGCCATAATCATCAGAAATCAAGCTTTATAACAAATATGCGGTGCTACAGTCGATGGACATTAATCGCTAGTGAATTCCTTTCGCAGCATATAAATACGTTATGGCGACCAGACAGAATAAAGGCGCTAGCATGGGTGGAAACATTTGAGCTGACACGGACCTGTGGGAAATGTAGTTCTGGATGCGGAAAACACAAAGGGCGTAGTGACGCCACTCGAGCACGGCCTTAAAACTACACTTCCCAACTACCCTATGTTCCTCTAGGCTGGACAAACGCCGTTTTTTTCCAAGAGCATGTTACCCAATAACATTGTAAAGGCGGTTACTTTTGTACAAATTAACCAATGAGTGACCGTAATGGCTATATGGGGTGTGTTTGTGTACCTGTCAGTCAAGCATAGAAGGGTAATGCGATCGCCACAGAGAGAAAGAGCCCGACTGGTTCAGATTCGCTTCATGACACGGATCTCGGGTTTTCGGGCAACCTTTGGACTTTAATTGCTCTGGATCGGTTTCTAATGGACTAATACAAATCTGTACCACACCAGAACCAGAAGATCTGTGTCTAACTGTAACCGCC
The DNA here is from genome assembly GCA_037974425.1 of Phenacogrammus interruptus. Lineage (NCBI taxonomy): Eukaryota > Metazoa > Chordata > Actinopteri > Characiformes > Alestidae > Phenacogrammus > Phenacogrammus interruptus. The sequence goes on from JBBPCW010292151.1 coordinate 2,387, forward strand.
AGGTAAGGTGGCAGACACGTATTTTAGTATATCATTTGCCAGGATCAAATCACGGGTTACCACTCATCTTACATTAAACTGTCACTTTTCAAAAATGTTCAGTGCAACGCTGCTGCAGCTACGCACTGATTACATTTTCTGCCAATCGCTCCAAATTCTTACTCGTAGACTGGGCGATCAGAGGGCTTGCTAACCTTGCTTGTACTACGAAGCAGAGGCGAAATGGGATTGTCAGGTAAATAGCATCGAAATAGTGAACTGCTTTATGCCCCGTTGCCAGTTCAGTATATGTGTATGAACGACTGGATATTGAAACTTTCACATAGACACATATATCAGCTATATGTGTTGTGCTGGAATTCGTGAATGTATTTAAACCCCTAATGCTGCTGCTCGACATCAAATAACTGACGGAGGAAAACGCTGCTTAGCGTTACGTAAGGCTTTATGCAGTACACTGCGATTGAAAAAGTTATTTTAGGGCAAAAGCATTAACAGTGTTCAGTTCTAGAGTTTGACTGATCGATACAATGCCGTTTACTGCCATGCAGACAGTGATATAGTAAAGGTTATAATTTAACTGGTGCCTATGTGAGCATTTATCTGTTGCTACTTTGATTTCACGAATCCTACATTGTTACCATTTCGAGTTTGAGAACTTCCGTGTTGCCTTGTTTTCTGGTATATCCATGTTTACTTCTGCTCCTCCGCTTTGTTTTTTTTTTTTCCGAACGCCTGTCTTGCGGGTCGAACAGAAATGGCTGGCGAGGTGGGTTGTAGTGTTTTTGCCAGTTCAGTATATGTGTTTGAACATCTATCGTCGATAGCTGTCAACGCACGGTAGTGCAGCAGGAGCCTATTGTCACTCTTGATTAGCGGGGTTGTTTTTAGTCTCTAACAGTGCTGTTTCAGAGACTACACCACACTAAAGAAGAATGAGAACGACAGTTATTGTCTCAGGGTGACATTGTTTCCCCACTGGAGAGCGACGTTGCCTATTTCAAAGTGTATTTACGGCTCAAGTGTCATGTCACATCTACAGTATTTTGTAAGAATATTGGGGCATGAATATATGAATCGACATATTTTAATAAGTTTTATTTCTGTTTGGTTTGACCTTGCTCCGAGAGGCTTTAGCTATTCATTGTGCGAGTCTGTGATACAGAGCCGTCAGCATTCTGCAGCCCAGCTTTTCGCCTCCATTTAGACACAGAGAACAGCTTTCTTTCAGTTCTTTGTGGATTAATCGAAACAATCGGGTTGTTTATGTTTTCATGTTAGCTAGCGTTTGTCATTCCTACCGTTTTAATCGAAATCACCATGCTCCGACTCCCTGTCTGAGCTAATATGGACTGGGCTTCGGAAAACTCGGGGTTGTGCTGAAAACGAGGAGATCAAACATGGCTAACAATAAAACAGGACGGGAAATACCATTTTCGGAACATTGCTGGGTCTAAATCAACACATTTGTAATAGCTGACGGGCACAGAGTGATTCTTAGACTTCAGTGATGCGATTTATTTCGTCGTTCACTCGCTGGACTGCTTAACTGTTTGCCGTGTGGCAAAGAAATGGCGTCATCATCTGCTGTAGCGCAGCAGACATTACGCTAACTTACTCCTCAGTACGGGAGTTTTCACTCGGCGAGGAAAATGTTCCATAGCTCTGAAGAGTGCTCTATAAGGCTTTTAGCGTTTAGAGTCACATGTTTTGACCGCAAACACGACGTAAACACCGTTACCTATCCGTTTCTGAGTCGGCTATGCAAGGTGGCAGCTTGTTGTTGGAAAAAATCTTGTGATCGAGATTATTCTGGCAGGTTGCGGTCTTGCTGATCGCCCATCAGTATGCCGAAACATTGAGGCCTGAAATGCTCGGTTCAAACTGTCACCTTGTGCAAGTGGTGTTGGTGTAGGTGGGTCATGGAACCGACTTCAGCATAGAAACAACACACGTCGACCTTTAGCTTGGTTTAAACATCAGCGGCACTAGTACAAAATAGCCCACTGCTAACTTTCTCTCAATCTGAAGCAGAAATAACTAGTGAAAAATATGTTGCATAGTTTTCACGGTGTGCCCCAACGCAAAACACATGACTTGAAGTGTCACCGTAGGCAGGAGTCCCTGATTACAGCAGGCACTTCATCCACGCTTCATTTACGTTCATTTACTGTTTCATGTGAATGTAATGGTACGCAGATCTCTGAATTCACAGCACAGAAAATGTATATATTTTTATGTTAATGTTTGCTGAACTACTGTTATTTTTGTTAAATACGAAGACCGTTATCAATAGTGTTGTTTTATTTGAAGATTTAGTTCTTTCTCGTTAATTGTTTTTTATGTTGTTTATCTGTCACATTTTCTGCTTATTTTATTTGTTTAATTTAAAGTATGTTGAATTGCATTTTGTATATTAAAGGTGCTGTATAAGTTGAGTTACTACTACCACAAATTAATTTATGCTGGATATTAAAGTGATGATTTCTATTGTATTTTTTGTCTTTAAACTAAAGGGTTGGAACTACTGTCCATCCAGGTTTGTTGTGGACAGAGATGAAGGTAAGCTATTAGTTTTTCTCTTCAGTCTTTCCTTGCCTCCATGTATCCTATTTGTTAGACTTGTTGTTTGATTCAATGGTTCGTTCTCAAATATGAGAAAGCAGCGGTGAAATGAAGAGCTTTGCCACCTCATTCTACACATTTCATTTTGATAAATGATCTGAACAGTTATTCTAACACTGCTCCAAAGAGCCTGTTTTGCACATTCATTTTAAAGAGTGTAGCATCTGTCACCATTCACAGAAAAAAAAATCACTGCTTCCAAAAGCCTGTTGCATAGCCAATAATATTACACCTGAAGCTGAAGCATTTTTGGTATAATTTCTTCATTTTTTTTTAACTGGAACCTGACATTATGACTGTTACTGTTCAAAAATATTATTAATTATTACTATTATTAATATTAGCAACAATCTCCATTTCTTTTTCAATATTTCAGTGCAACATTATATAACAGATGTGGTGTTCTATAGTTTCAAAGCCAGTTACTTTCATTGCATTAACACACAGTTTCATGCAAAACATGTGCAAGCCATATTTGCATTAATAAACACTGAAATTTAAAGGGTCTGAATAAAGAAATATTTAAAAAATGTATGTTAACACTGGCAAAGTTCCGAAGTGTATCAGCCAGTTTTGAATGTACTATTTTACGTTACAAAAAACACTCAATTTATTTATTATTAATTTACGTAAATGTAACTAATCAGCTTACAGCAGTTCATCTTTCCTATTTCTGCAGAAGGTATAGGGAGTGCTTCAAACCATACTGCATTTTGAATGCTGTGTGGAACAGTGCAGTTAATTATAACCCAGATATGTTTTAGGGATGGCCAATATTGGTTTCAAACTATTTCGAACCAAAAGCAGATTAGACAACATACATGTACAGCAGCCAGGAGACCAATAGAGACATTAAGAGGGCTAATGAGTTTTGCCTGCTTTTTTAAAAACAAAAGGGCTCACCAGCACAGCATTTCCTTCAGCTTCAGCATGACCCTCATGTCTCCAAATACTCTCCCAGCTTCCTCCATCAGTACCTTGTCAAAATGCAGCACTTCCTATTACCTCTGCCCTTTACTCACATGCTGGAGCTTTCACCCCCTTTCCTCCTGCTGGTGACTATTTTGACACTCACGGTCTGTCTATCATCTTTACTGAGGACCAAGTGAGGAGATTCCATCTTGTCAAGGTGCCAGGCCCAGATGGCATAAACCCACAGGTGCTCAAGTTCTGTGCCTCCCAGCTATGTGGAGTCCCTCTTGAGAATACCTGTCCCAAAGAATGTGCACCCCAGTGTCCTATTGGACTGCAGGCTAGTTGTACTCACACAGCATGAAAGTCTTTGAGTGACTGGTCTTGGACACCCTCCACCTCCTGGTTAGACCAGCACCCTGTCCTCTCTGTTTGCCTACCAGGCCAAGACTGATGCCTTAGCTTAGCTTTTATCTGGAGAGCTTTTTGGTGGCCAGCTATGGCTGAAGATGTTAAAAATTTTCATCCAAGCATATGCGGTGTGTGCCAGGATGAAGACATCAAACCAGCTGCCAACAGATGACCTCCCTCTGCCTGTTCCTCATCGCCCTTGGTCGCACATTGCACTGGATTTTGTCACCAGTCTGCAGTTGTCAGATGGAAAGAACACCATTGTCTCCATAGTGAACTGGTTTTCCAAGGCTGTGCATTTGGTGGCACTGGCCAGACACCCCTCCACAAAAATACTACTGCTGAAATTATTTTAGTAGTAGTCTGCTTCCATGGGTTCCCCAAGGACATGGTCTTGGACAGAGGGCCTCAACTGACTACAAGGTTCTGGAAGGCCTTCTGCCGTCTGATTGATTAATCCCGCAGTCTCTCCTCCGGATACCATCCTCAGATGAATGGTCAGATGGAGAAAAAACCACCAACAGCTGAAGTGCTTTCTGAGATGCTTTTAAGCAGATTGGCATTGCTCCTGCCTACCTTATCAGGGCTGAGCTCTCTTTCCATCTTCACAGCCACTGGGTTCAGTTTGTTTAAGGTATGTCACTGTTTCCGGCCTCTGATGTTTAAACATGAGGAACCAGAGGTTTATGTACAATTGGCCCAACAGTTGGTTCGCAAGTCCATGGCGGCATCACAAGTGACATCTCTCAACATCACTGCAGACACTCTCCAGGCCGATTGTTCCATGTAGGTCACAGGGTTTGGCTCTCAACCAAGAATCTGCACCTTTGTATAGAGTTGAAGAAGCTCACCCACCTTTTTGTCAGCCCTTTAAAGATAACTTACCTACCGGCTCTAGCTGCCTGCCTCGCTGTAGAGACTGGGTCCCCAGTCAGTTCGCTCTGGATCCATCTCTTATTCAAGACTACTGGAATCGAGTATCCTCCTAATCGGGTCCGTATGGTAGTGGTCGTGGAGGGGGGTATTGTCACGGACACCTGTCATGTGACATGCAAGCGGATTTGGAAGTGAGCGCGTCACATGGTATAAAAGCTAGGTAATTGAGGTAGTCACTGCTCAGTCATTGAGTCTTCAACTACAACCATAGCTGTTTAATCTCTTTAGGACTGTGAGTACTCCAGTTACCTTAAAACTCGAGTGTGAGTGAGAGCTCAGTTTCCAGGTGGGAATCTCTACTCAATTCAGGGAGCGTTCTCAGATGAAAGTGCATGAACTACTGACTCTCTTGTGTACTCTACGATTGGGTTCATCCTTCATGCTACACCAGGCTAACTGTTGGCCATTATTCTTGACAGGGAGGCTATCTGCTATGCAGATTCTTGCTCCTTTAGACTTGTGGATTGTGGACTACCTTACTGAAAGGCCACAGTATGTGTAGTTACAAGGCTGTGTGTGTGACACAGTGCTATGTAGTACTGGAACTCCTTAAGGAACAATACTTTCACTGCTGTTTCCAGCCTCTGGTAATCCTTTTTTTTGTGCCCTTAAATTTTATATAGTTTGGCCCCAAATTATTCGGACAGTGACACAATCTTCATGCTTTGGGCTCTGCATGCCACCACGTTGGATTTGAAATGAAACAACTACAGCAGAATTGAAGTGCAGACTTTTAGGTTTAATTCAAGGGGTTGAACAAAAATATATGATTAAACATGTAGGAACTGTAGCTATTTTTATTCAAACACTCCTCATTTCAGAGGCTCATAAATGATTGGATAAATAAACATAAGTAAAATGTTACTTTTCAATATTTTGTTGAGAATCCTTTGCAGGCAATGACTGTATGAACCCATGGACATCACCAAATGCTGGGTTTCCTCCTTTGTGATGCTTTGCCAGGCCTTTACTTCAGCTGTCTTCAGTTGTTGCTTGTTTGTGGGTCTTTCTGCCTTAAGTTTTGTCTTGAACAAGTGAAATGCATGCTCAATTGGGTTGAGATCTGGTGTTTGACTTGGCCATTGCAGAATATTCAACTTTTTTGCTTTAAAAAACTCCTGGGTTTCTTTTGCAGTATGTTTTGGATCATTGTCCGTACACCGTCCAATCAACTTTGCTGCATTTGGCTGAATCTGAGCTGAAAGTATATCCCTATACAGTTCAGAATTCATCCGGTTGCTTCTGTCTTTTGTCACATCAGTAAACACAAGTGACCTAGTGCCATTGAAAGCCATGCATGTCCATGCCATCACTCTGCCTCCACCATGCTTACAGAAGATGTGGTGTGCTTTGTATCATGAGCTGTTCCAGAAGTGGGCTGGCTTCTTCTGTTGTATTTTGGCAAAGTCAATTCTGGCCTTTCTATTTTTGAGGCTGATTAGTGGTTTGCACCGTGTGGTGAATCCTTTGTATTTGCTCTCATGAAGTCTTCTCTTTACGGTAGACTTAGATACTGATACACCTATTTCCTGGAGATTGTTCTTCACTTGGGTCACTTGTGTTCCATCCATGTTGTGTGTTCTCAGCAACAGCTTCCAAATGCAAACGCCACACCTGGAATCACACCTGGAAGCCTTGTTGTTTGTTTTGCAGCCTTCTGAGTCAGTTGTCTAATTACTTTTGGTCCCTTGAAAAAGAGGCGGCTACGTATTAAAGAGCTGTAATTCCTAAACCCTTGCTCCAATTTGAATGTGAATACTCTCAAATTACAGCAGAGAGTCTGCACTTTAAACCCATATTGATTATGTAATTGTATCCTGAATAGGTTTTTGTAAACAAATAAAATAACAAAACTTGTCACTGTCCAAATATTTTGGGGCCTAACTGTATGTAAGTGATCTCTCTTCTGTTTGGCTGCCCTATATTCCAGCTTCTTCAGATGGCAGCAACCTAGCTGTAGGCAAAATAGGGAGATATATGTGAAAGTGCTGTTTTTGTGACATCACAAAAACTATGATTTGAAAAAGGGCTGCTTTTGTAGCTTAGTTTCCATAAATGGACTGTATAGATAGAAGTGAACGTACATTTTGAAACATCAACGCTATTTACATAGTTCAAGCCTTTATAATTACAGAAACATTATGTGGGGCTTTCATATATTGAAAGTTATCACAATGGCAATGTGTAGCAGTATAATCACAATGCAAATGTTATGTCGGTATCATATCACTCTATCAGTGATATCCTTTGGCAAGCAAGAGCCACTTTCCAATAAATAAAAAGGCCACACATCGGGGGAATGTGGTTCAAATGACTGAGGAGCTTCTCACTTTAGATTTGCTTCTCCTGTCTTCAGTTACTTTTTTCAGAACAGAACATCAGAAACCTGAGAAGTTTATGTTTGTGTTTCTAATTAGAAACATGCTTATTCGCATTACCCTAATTTTGTTAAGGTTTATTAAATTGCACTTTTACAGCCTATAACTGTCTTCTGGCTAAAGCATACTGTACAGAATCACAGAAAGAGTAGACTTAAAGTACATCAATAATGTAAAATATTTATGCTTTATTTTATGCCATATCTTCAGTTAGCTTTTGTTCTTCTTCCAAGCTCCAACAGAATGACTGATTAGGAACAAACTTTTCATGTCCCGAGCAGCAGTCACAAACCACATAAACAACAGGCGGCTTGTGATTGGACTAATGCATCACGTTGCTTCATTCTGTCCAAATTTAGATCCATCATGCACCGCGCAGCTGCATCTGTCCAAACCATCACTCCATTGCTCCACTGGGCCAGAATAAATGCCCCATTAACCTGTTGAACACATTTTACAAATGACAGAAAAAAACATAAAGGTTTTACTGTCAATTAAACAATGTCCTGATGGGTCAGTAGTTTTTGGCTTCATGTTTTTACATAGGCATCTAATCTTACAGCTGGCAGTTGTTTAGTAGTGCTAGGCAGACAGCTTTTAGGTGCATTAATGCTAGAGATGCTCCAATCAGCATTTTTGGGGCCGATCACCGATTACCGATCACCAAGATCATGATCTGCTGATTGCCGATCACAGAATGGCAG
>JBBPCW010292168.1:0-10352 GCA_037974425.1 Phenacogrammus interruptus
TCTCGCTCTCCTTCTCTTTTTCTCTCTCTCTCTCTCTCTCTCTCTATCTTTGTTTCTTTCTCTCTCTCTCTCTCTCTCTCTCTCTCCCTGTCTCTGTTTCTCACTGTCTCTCTCTCTCTCTCTGTCTCTGTTTCTCTCTCACTCTCTCTCCGTCTCTGTTGCTCTCTCTCTTTCTCTCTCTCTTTCTCTCTATCTCTCTTTCTCTCTTTGCTTCCTTGTTTCTCTCTCTCTCTCTCTCTCTCTCTTTCTCTCTATCTATGTTTCTCTCTTTGCCTCCTTGTTTCTCTCTCACTCTCTTTCTCTCTCTCTCTCTCTCTCTCTCTCTCTCTCTCTCTCTCTTTCTCTTTGCCTCCTTGTTTTTCTCTGTGTCTCTAATTGCCTCGCGACCTCTAAAGTTGTCACTGATTAAAGAATAAACGACTATCCTGTACTGAGTTAAAGTAATATCTGGATACATAAATAAGGAACATAAATTCAAGTATTGAGTGTGACGTCTCTCCCCATCACATACTACCCCACATATGGCACACAGATGGGTTTTACGCTCAATGAAGAACATCATGGCTATGTTTTATAGCTGGTGTCATTGTCCATGGTAGCATTATGAAGGCTTGCATTTACAGCGTTTAGCAGCTCTTATCCAGGCTTCTTTTTGTATTACATAATAGAGTGGTTTACACGTGCCACTTTGAATGAGAACAATATTATGCTGGCAGAAAAAAATGAAATAGCATACTAAAGAAATAGCATGTATTTGACTGTACACTAAAATTATTACAGCACTTATAATGATCACTTCTGCCCTGTGCTGATTTTTTTTACAGATGTTTGGTTGACTATGCCGTAGACTTCACCAATCTGAATGAAACTTGTAGCCCCATGTGACTGATTCTAAATAAATTTGATGAATTTGTGTTCCTAGGTGGGCGTGTCCCTTTGTGCACAAAGCAATAGCTTTTTGTGCCATATTTTGGCAAAACATTTCCCTCAGAAATGTTGATGTTTGTTCAATAAGTTGGCCTGTAGGGGGTTTCTTCTGAATGAACTTGCTGAAAAAAATCTCAAGCCAATATCTTGCACCCTTCAAGACAGTGTAAAGTGTAACGTGGCTATTCTGTCATACGTGAACACACCACAGCACAGTGTGAACACGAAATTCTTCCTCTGCATTTAACCCATTCACCAAGTGAAGCAGGGTGCAGCCAGGAACACAGCCAGCGCCCAGGGAGCAGTGTGTGGCGACGATACCTTGCTCAAAGGCACCTCAGAGGTGCTTAGCGGTCTTGTTCATTTCCATCAGAATTTTTTTTATAATGATCAACAGACTATACATTGTCCCTTATTTTTTTATGCCTGGAGTCTCTTTGTGGAGCCATTCACTTGAAATCCTTCTTTAATTGCCAGTTTGGTATATACACATAAAGCATCATAATAGGTTTTGCAGATTTTTCCAATGGTTATTTTGTCCTGCAATAGATTTTCTGAGTAAGTTGCAGAACCACTTTCTGTACGTGAGCTTCTGTCTCCTCAGAGAAGAAGTGGAAGCTTCCCCAGCCATGATCTTCTCCTGTAGATCTACATGATACAAAAAATGGGACCTAAAGCACAAATAACCTTCTCCAACCAAAGGGTTTTCCGTTTTGATTTTCCTGTGGAGAATCATAATTTCCAGCAACAATTAGTCCTCCAGTGGAATTCATCAGTGTCCGGAAAAAACAGTATGGTCAGCTTCTGAGCTTCAGCCTCTTTACAAGCTTCTGTCTCCAGGTGGGGGGAAGACAAGAAAAAAAGCCTCTGCACTAGTGCATTCTAGGTTATTAGAATGGTATTACCTTATATGGTATCACTTAATATGGTCTAACTTACTCTAACAGCTTTTTTCTTACATAGGCTAAAAAGTTGCTTTTTTCTTGCTCCACCATTTTAGTGAATGCAGGTAAAACTTTACCTGGGTTTGTGTAGGTTTTTCATTCGAGGGTCATACTAGCTATTTGACCCACCACTCAGTGTCTGATTCTTAAGACAAGAACCAGAAGAAGACAAGCAGCTGTCCCAGCAATGGCCCTCTTCTGTAGTCCAGTAGGAGCTAAAAATGAAATTAAACGCATCTGTAACCTTCTCTGATCGCTTCCTTCCTTACATGGGCTGACGAGATTCCCCGAGGGACGATAAAACTTCAAGCTTAATAAGGCTGTGCAGTTCAGAGGGCAGCAGGAAACACAGAGCTGTGCCTCAACACCAGGAAACCTAGCACATGGAAATAAACCAGCAACAGTCTCTTTGTGTTGCCTTCCTTGTTTACTGTTGACTGGAGAGCACTACGTAGTCCAGAGCTGTTTCCAGGCCTGGAGGAGGGTCCTATGCTCCGAAAAATGCTTTCAGATAGGAGCTTCCAAGGGGGCACACAAATTCTTTCCTCTTATCTGCACAACCAGTAGAGGCATGTAAACTGTGCTTTGCTCATCCCTGGAGGACAGCGGGGAAAGATCTGATTTTCATTTTTTTAGCTTGTTTTTTTTCCTTTCTGTTGCTTTACTCTCGCTCTCTTGCTCGCTCGCCCTCTCTCTCACTCCCTGAATGAATGTAGCTGAAGGGGGTCAGCCCAAAGCCCAAAGAAACAATGAGCATGATCTCATAGTGAGCTGCGTTAGTGCCGTGCCTGTGCATCCCCAATGCAAGCTTTTCACTTGCTTTTCTCTCTCCTCTCTCTTTCACTCCCTCCCTCCCTCCTGTCAGGGTAGCAGACATTCAACGGTTCTTCATCGCTTTCAATAGGCGTGTTAAAGTGCTTTTGTTGGGCTTTAATTACCGCTCCTGGATCGGGTCAGTCCCCTGGCTTTCATACTGCAGTGGTGTTACTGGCTAAGCTGGGTGCTTTGACCACAGGTCCAGGGTCAGTATCCTGCTCTGCTGGAGAGGAGCCTGCTTACTTTCACTCTGACACTCAGGCACAATGACGATGGGGTGGTAACCTTGCTCAGCATGCACATGTCCTTAAAGAACACAGCAAGAGTGCTTACCAAGCACACTCAGAAGTTTGAGAACACCTTACGTTTCAAATTAATAGCAGTAAATCAGCATGGTTTCAGTTCCTCTGTATCTGTATGTCAATTGGTTGTTCTGATTTTTGCCATGAGGACTCAAATCTCTCAGCTATTTTAACCAACTTCGGGCAAAAAGATTTTCAGTGTTTGCTTTTTATAAGAAATAGAAAAAAAATGAATTCCTTAAAAACATATTCTCCATACTGAGGAAGACACTTTAAATATAATGGAACTGAATGTTGCTAAATATGCTTCAGAAAAATGTTCAGAAGATGTGTTGTTTGTGTCAGCAAAACCTTTATAGCTTTTTAATAGTGAAATATAAATTTCACATTTCAGATGAAGTCAAAGCGTCCTGTCGTGTGCAAGTTGTAATGAACTAACCCACACATGCAGACGCCCTGATACAGGCCCTGTTGTCCTGGTGTATTCTCTGCTGGGCGGTTTCCCCCTTGTCTCCATGCAAGCTGAGCTTAGTCAAGATGCCATCATGCACACTTCCCCTCATCCCACTGTGAGTGCACCCAGGGGGCGAGTGCTGATCTACAGATTGTCCCAGGCCACAGGGAACCCCACCCTCCCCTCCCTTCGCTCCCTCCTCTAATCATTTGAAAGGAGCAGAGGAATTCAGTCTGGTGGCGTGTGGGGTGGGGGTAGGAGATTAGCCAGACCGAGGGGTCAATGATCTGCTCCCCTGGGCCCCGGGGCCTGCTAGTTAAGTAAAGGGGTGTAAAAGTGCAGTGCATTTGAGGTACAGGTTAGAACTGAGGTCTACATCTCTGTGCTGTGGTTTTATGTTTGGTGACAGATTACACACTACTTTCACTTGCAAGATATAAAGTAGCTGTTTAATATGAATGAATATAAGCCGCATGTTTGGTTCTTGGACTGGAAAAGGTCCCTAAGTGTGCCAAGGGAAATGTGAAACTTGTAAAAAATGAATGAAACATACAAAAACGAGAGCATGAAATGCTGCTCATGTTGTTTCTGATGCCGCATGACTAGTATGCATAAAAACGGACAAAACTGTTGGAAATAAAACTACCCTGGAAATTATAGTCTCCAAAAGGACAAACAATATGAATGAATATTGTCTTAAGGTCCAATAGGGTACTTTCTGCACATGGAAGGTGCACATTTGTAAATAACTTATTAAATATCAAAATAACATTAAAAAATGCTATACTTTAATTTGATTACAATGTTCAATGCATGGTTGCATCAAGTACTTACACAGTTACTCAACATGTTGGGGTTATTTTTGCTTGTTTTGCCACACCAGTAGTGACTGGACTGCCTATAGTCGTATGAATGCTACTGATTAAAGGCCTGTCTCTGTATTTTCTATTCTTACTCCTAACCGAGTAGCAAGTCTGTAATTATCTGTGTACTTTTGTAATATGACAACATAATTTATGTCATGCACTGTGAAGTGGATAAAATGACCTCTGGTTTCATTCCAGAAGATTGAACCTTTTTGGAATTACACTTAATGTTAGGTGTTATGTTTGTGAACAGAGAAATCAGTGCATCCTCCCACATCACCAGTATAATGCGATAACTTCCTAACAGTGCTATTTGGTTTCTTTCTCAGAGGCTTTAATGCTTCATATGGTATCTGTAGACTTTAAACCTTCTAACAATAGTGTCATACTTTTGCAATTTTTTCAGCAAATTCTTCAGTTAATATGTAAACTTAAAGTCTAACTCTGAGTATCACAGGAGTATCTGTTAGTTTATTAACTTGTTGCATTCTCATACAGGGCTTGTTTTGTTTAAAGATCTTTTTTCCCCCTTAAAATCGGTTAAAATGTTGTCATATTTTAATAAAAAAGCACATCTCTAGTGCACATTCTGTGTCATTGTTTTCTGCATATTTTCTTAAAATCAGGTTTGTTTGAAGCATCTGTGCCATATCTGGTACTGAACAGGTCTGTTTGGTTGTGGGTCAAAAGATGTTGATGAATAATCTGCTGAGGTTCACGCCCAGTCAACAAAATGAGAAGTGGAAATGGAGAAAATGGAAAACTTGTTTGAATATAATTTCGGGGGGTGGCGTTTAACAGTTAATGAAAAGACTGTTGTTAGGTCATAAAAGAACTGTTAAACGTCTTGGTAGACAGAAGACGAACCAAAGGTGAGGGGAAGTGTTTGGAATATGCAGTTTCCAGAAATTTGTTGAATGGTGCTCTGGGGTTCGTGTGTATGGGCTAAGTGTATGTACAGACTCCTCTAGGGCTGAAACGAGTGCTCTGGTAACGCCTGACCCAAATACAGAGCCCGGCAGCCCCGGGGTAAGATGTTATCACGCACTTCCCATCTGAGACTTCTCCCCACACCAACAAAAGTCTGTGTGTGTGTCTGAGGGGTGATGTGTGCTTGCATGTCAAGTGTGCGAATGTGTGTATGTCTCATTGACAGGCCGGTTTTTCATGCATGTTGTGAAATGCAAGAAGAACAGATGGAGCTAACAGGTGGTACGCAACGCGTGTGTGGGTAAGTGGGCATGTCTGTTCGTGTGCATCTCCATGTTATGGTGGGCAAATGGGGCAGCCCTTCTGGGGGCTGGCAGACGACCCAAAGCAAATGCAAAGCAAACGGAAGCCTTACATAACTACTGTGGCTTCTTCTTGTCTCTTTCTTACTCCTCCCCTCCCATCTCTCTCTCTCTCTCTCTCTCTCTCTCTCTCTCTCTCTCTCTTTCTTCTTGTTTCTCTCTCTCTCTCTCTCTCTCTCTCTTCCTTTCCCTGTCTCTTTCTCTCTCTTTCACACTCTGGGAATTCTCCCACTTCCTTTGCCGTCTTTAGGTGGGGTTATATAATCTGTTTAGAGAACATTTGCTGTGGCATAGAAATAGAACTTCATTACTGCATCTATACAAATCTTACGTGCAAAACCTGCCCACTTACCCACCCACAACCACTCTCCCACTCCCAAATGCCCGCCTTGGGCAGGGCATGTGCCAAGGATGGCAGGTGACAAAAGAACAAGACATTAGACATTGAATGTTTATGAATACATTAATGCAGAGTTCGAATTACAGTTTGGGAAGGTCTGTTAAATACATTCCTGAGTTTGCTCTGTTTTACACACTTTCAGAAGAGTTTTAGTTCCTTAAAGAACCATGTAAAGCTTATTTATCAGTTCACAGATTCTCACTATCTCACTCACACATCTAATTAACAAACACGGTTCACATAGAAAGCACCCATTTAAATATTCTTTAGGAAACCCAAAATGTTTCTGTTATGGCATCATGCAACAAACAATTTGTGGCATCTTTATTTTTGAACAGTTTTACATACAAACATCCATATGCAGAGCTCCACATTGCAACATGCTTTTTGTGTGTTTATATTTTAAATGTACATTGTATTTGAAATGTGTTTGGGAAGTGGTCTAAATTGTGATACGTTATTCAAATTTGGTTTTGGAAAGAAAGGATTTCTAGTCATGACATGCGTGTCTCTGTGGATTTGTTTGTTGTTTAGTTTGCTGCATGCTGTGACTCCATAAATTTTATGACTTATGATTGACATAACCTCACAACAACCTCACAATAACAATACAACATGGTTTCTCTGTCAGATTCTCTTAATGCTCTTTTCCACTGACCTAACCACGGCCAATGGGGACGACCAACTGGAGCAAAAACAGCACAAAATCTTTACTTTCGGGGATTAATGGTGCCATCACAGCCCTTAGCCAGGGGCACTGACACAGCCCCACTACAGACCCTGGCTTTTGGACTTTGTGCCATAACAGTCTGGAGGGTTTTTTCTTCTTTTGCCTGGAGGACATGGTCTCCATTTTTTACAACCTGAAATACATTCACGGCATTTATATATTTAAGTGCTGGAGACGGTGTCCTTGGAGCAACTTGGGGTTAAGGGTGTTGCTCAGGAAAGTAGGATTCGAATCCATGACTTCTTGGTCCAGAGGCAAGTACCCTACGCACTAGGCCACCACCACCCTAATACTCATTTGTCACTTAATATATGGCTTTGTTTTGGTGCAAGTTTTATCTGGCATTTGAGGCTGTAACTATGTATTATCGTATTTCACAAAGGTTTGCCAGAGTAATCTTGAGCCCATGTCGTTATATCAGCTATTTATGAATGATGGTTCATGTTGCAGAGCAGTGTTCTTTCTTTCAGGAATATAGTTGTTTAAACGTTTTAATCATTTATTGGCAAACTGGTGATTGACAGCCCATCTTTGGATCCTTAAGGACTTCCCCGGATTCTATTTGTACATTTAATCGCATTCACAATCATCTGGTGACATTACCTGATATAAACCACATTGTTATTGAACTAAACTTCCTCAACTTTTTTTGGTATGTGTTGCAGACCTGAATGGCTATTTTTTTTATGTTCACAAGCAAAATAAAGTTGATCCCAAAATAAATTATGAACAAATTTCAATGCCTTTTAATTGCATACTTGTATACTTTCCAGTTTTTTCCGCGTTTCTAGAAAACGCGACATTTATTTGAATGCATAGGTAAAAGGTTATTTTTATAATGCAAAACCTGTTATTAAAGACTATTTAAGAATATTTAAAGAATACTGTAGTTCAGTGTCGCATTAAAAATATAGAAGGTTTTGCCAAGAACATAGACCTACAGATTGTTTCAGAGATAAAAAATACAATAAAGCAGATCGTCCCAAGTCCATTATTCATCAAACCAGCTGTTATATGCATCAAAGTACAATACCGCTTATATACACTGCAATACTGGGCAAACATGCTGACCTACATATACTGAACATTATAGCTGTTCAAACAAGCATGTGCACAGCCCTGCATGAACACACATAGTAAATTCCAAGCCAGCAGCCAAACCTTTCTAACATGACGATCCTTGAGCTCCATAAAACCCTATCAAATGTAGAAAACAACACTATTAACTCAAGTATGAACAACTATCTTCCTACCTTTAATTAGATAAAATAGGCCTCAGGACAGAACTGAAAGTACTTATGTGGGCAAAATTAAAATCGTGTGCACTTTTATTTTATGTTCAGCCTGGAATCCTGACACTTCTGCTAAAATTTCTGAATAACAGAATAGTTCACTTCTTTCAGTTCTGAGGGAAGCAAATGTGTCTTTTGGAAGGATTACAAAATTGATAATACACATTTTAGCAGATAGCGCATAACAACTTTAGTCCAACAGGGATGGATAGGGCAGATTTAGATGGGGTAGTTTTAAAAGTATGCTGTCTTTTTCACTGGGGAGGTGGTGACCTCGCATTGCATCCCCCCTCAGACCGAACCTTGTATTTATGTCCTCCTGTGGCGCTGTGCTGGTAGATAAAACATAAAAATGCTTCCCTGTGGAGTCAAGGGTCAGGATAGAGTCTGGTAGAAAACATTTGGGACAAGGCTGGACGTTGTGCAAGGAAAACTGTAAAACCTAAAGAGAGAGGGAGAGAGAGAGAGAGAGAGAGAGAAACACAAAGTGTTGATGAAAGCCTTCCTCCTCCCTTAACCTCTGGACATGCCCTGAGGGAGCATAGGGAAACAGGTCAAACGTGCTGGGGTTAAAGGTTGCTGAGCATGGAGATGCAGCGGACAGGAAAACTGCCCCGGCACTTTCAGTTCGGTTTTGTTAATGGTTGCTGCGGTATTGGCCTTTGTGGCCCTGATACCACTGAAGGCTGCAACATGCTAGTGAACTCTAACAAATCACAGTGTGTTGTTTTCTTATGCGCTTCCAGAAGAGTGTGCCTGTGGGTGTACTGATATATCAATCTATTGTTTTTGTTCAAATATAACAGCCAAATATTCAACCACATGACTTTACTGGTTTTTAATATGTAGCCGTATAACCACAGTGCTAGTGCTGCCCTGTTTAACATACATACATGATGTATGCGAGGGTGACTCATATGAAGCAATGGCCATCTATGGGCATCAACACCAGCACAGACCCCAGACATAAACAGAAAGAGGGAGAGAGAGGGAGGATGAGGAAACACAGGTCCAACGAGACAATGAGATGATTTGTTTATGAATGAACCCCCAGACCCCCACCATTCATTCACACTAACTGTATCCTTTCAGTCCCTCACCCCTTTTTTCCACTGAAACTTGCATTCATTAATGGCCTGTCACTATGCAGGTGACACCCCTTTTTTTCGCAAGACCCCTCGGCTGGTGTTTGGATACACATCATGCACTGAAGTGAAGTTATTTTAGATACTGGCAATTTCAATAACGCTTTGTGGTTGCTGAAGCTTCAGCAGTTTCAGAAGCACAAAAAGTTTATTATTAACAGTAAACAGAACATTAAATTCCATGCGGTCATGAACAATGACTATTGTACTCCCACGAATGACACAGTCATGGAGAGCAAGTAATATGGATGGATCACATTCAAGAATTCATGTGATGTTTAATACTGGCTGGTCTCTAAAGTTTCTCTAGCTTTGCTTGGGCGTATTGAACGTTAATATTTAGCTTTGATTGGTAAGATAACTTCAAAGTAGGGTCTGTGGATTGGCCTAGCTTTAAACATTGTTTGTTAATATAATGTTATGTTCACTATAGTACTATATTTATTATCATAAACCACAATACAAAGGCAATTTCAGGCTACCATAGTCCCTTGATTGCAAATAGCATTGTACAATATACAGACCCTGTAAGATATGGTTTTTAATTCATTCTGCGTTACAAAATGTCTTTGTAAAAGTAAATCCATTTCAAATACTCCAAGATCCAAGGTATATTTGGAAGTATAAGTCTTAGGCCTTGCGCTGCCATTAAATGGTCCATGTGTCAGCTGTGTGTAATGAATAGAAAATGTTATGTTTAGGCATCCTTACATGTATCTCAGAATGGTCACCCAGCAGAGCCGCCCCTTCGCGGGTGATAGGGAGGTGTGGGCGCGTTCCTGTGACAGAGGCCAGCAGGAGAATTCAGACAAGAGAATAATGGCTGGCTGGCTGTGAATAGGGCGAGTATGGAGGGGGGTGATGAGAGTATGTGGGGGTGGCAGTGTTCTATTGATCCAGCGCTCAGCAGGGTTGTGCTATCTTACACACGCAGCCCGCCAGCCACACTGACCCTCCAAACAAATGACATCATACAGCCCTTTTTAAGAGGGAGCTTGCTGCAGCAATAGCTGCGATATAAAGGGCTATAAAGGTGAGATATATACGCAGTGGGTATAGAAAATAATCACCCCCTACAAAATATTCACACCTCTTGCAGCCTGATATGAAGATGCACACACACACACACACACACACACACACACACACACACACACACACACACACACACACACACACACACA
>JBBPCW010292186.1:0-10351 GCA_037974425.1 Phenacogrammus interruptus
CCTGTTCCTCCTGTGTTTCCCCAGTAGACCCTCTAGGGGTCTCCCTTGTCTCTGTCTGGCCCCAGTCACGTGTATGTTATTCCCCTCCCTCAGTCACGTGTTCCTCTTGTTTCACCTGAGTCTTGTTTAGTACCTGATGTGTCTGTGTCTTTTCAGTTCTAGTTATTCCGTCATTATTTAGAGTTGCCTTTGTGTTCCCCGTCCTGTTTAGTATCTGTTCTTTATTTTCGGCCCTCGTGCCATTTGCTTTAATAAAAGCCTGCTAAAACATGAAGTCACGTTCTCGTGCTCGTTTCTGTTCCTCAACACAAGCCAACTCCATGTGCAGGCCTTGCGGCCCCACACGTGACAGTATAGTTAACAAATGTAGCATTTTTACAAAAACGTTTGTGTGAACACTGATTTGAACACCAAACAACCAGTGACATCTAGGATAAAATTATTTGATGTATGCACTTTGCATTATACTTGTGTTTGTGTGTGTGTGTGTAGTTCTGCGTTATTTTTTTTGCAAATGCCATTTATAGGGTGATATTTTACTAGTATTTTACTAGCATATTTTACTAAAAATACCATTTTAGATTCTAAATAAAATGCTATTTCTCTGTCAGTAGACTTTGTTCCCACTTAAAATGTATAATGAATCATTGAATGAAACTCACCCCATCCTGAACCAATGAATGACAGCTTATATTTTCTGATATTCTTGTTGACTGTACTGAGGATCAGGTAGAAATGAAGTCCTTGGATGAAAAACCAAGTGAATGTGGCCAGCATGGAGAAGTGCATAGCCGCAGCTATAATGATGCAGCCGATGTTATGTTGGCTCCATACTTGCTGGTTGGACAAGAAGGTTATGTTCAGGAGGACCAGTGCCACAAACAGATTCATCAGGATTGTTGTTCCTAGCCTGGATTTAGAATGCCTACAGACATAAAAGCAGGACTATATTGAATATATTTTTTGTTTATGATTTGGTCTGCGAATATATATATTTATATATTATGAGAGATGATAGTGACTGTACCACATCACAAAGTGAATGAACAGGCCTACGAGGAGAAAGAATGTGGACAAGCCGCAACCAATGGTGGTGATATAGGTAAGTGCTGTCTTGTCTCCTGCTGAGATGTTTTTGCCCGGTTCTGACTGAGGGAACATGATTAAGAGAGCAGTGAATTTAGTGAAGTATGGGAGAATCAAAGCTTGCAGTGAAGAGTCATGGCTGCTGATGATACAAGATAAACTAGGACACTAGCTCTATCAACATACAGAGAGAAAAATAGAGGAATATCTCTCAAATACAACAAAGGCTACTTTGATTCATCATTCTTCTCAAAGCTCCACCCAATGGCCACCAACCCCAGTACATATCTCTGGGCATCCTTGGTAACTTGCTCCAATTATTTGTTTTGTTTGGTTTCATTTTTAAATTAGTTTCTAATTTTAAAATCATTTTAATGTACAGTAAAATATTTTTCTTCCATAAAATGACTGTTTGGGAGGTTTTTTTTTCTGACATTATTGATTTGTAATGCAATGTAGACATTTAAATAAGTAATACAGCCATGAAAAAAAAAGAGACCACTCTGTATAATTTTCCGCATTGTGAGTGTGTGTGTAAAATGCACAGGCTGCTATTCTTTGATGAACTATTGCAGTGTGAGCTGTGTAAAAATATGTGCTGTAAGTGCTGTAGTGTTTATTAAGCAGCTTCACTCCTGATTCAGTTTCTGATGGGATGAAACAGAGCTCATACATGCACACACTATGTTCTTAACTATCACTATTTTAATTGTTGCAATTGTAAAACGATGTAAGAGTGTGGTGTAGTCTAACATTTCCAAGGTATACTAAATTGTATTATTTATATATGTTGTTACTTTTTCTCCAAACATTTTTTTTGTTGGGAATTTTGAATCAAGTGTGATCAATAGTGTATAAACAACAGTGACTTGCACATTTTATACAGATACACTCCCACAAATTACAAAAGCAATAACCATAATCAAAATGATGCGTCTCTTGTTTTTTTCCATGGTTGTATGTGGTTCCAACCCGAATACTGGCAGAGATATGGTGCGGCGCACTGTTTTTCTTTCTGTATGTTGATAGAATGGTCAATAACATTAGCAGTCATACTTCTTTTAATTCATCTATGAAATAAGATTTAAGTCATCTTATTTGCTTTGTGCTTTAGTACGACAGTGATAGTGCCCTTAAGTAAGAAGTGAATGGGGTGGTGAAACCCACCAAAACCAAACCAATTCTTTAAATGAGCATCGTTCTCACACATTTTAAAGCTGCGGAACCCAGTATAAGTCCTTCTGATATTCTCAGTTTTCGTTCAAGATGTTTGTCACATACACAGTTATACAAGTACAATGTGCCATGAAATGGAACCCTTAATCACTTCTGAGGAAATAGAATAAAGGATAGAAAAAACCGACAAACACAAATGTAAAAATTATAAATATAACAATTAGGGCTGTAACGGTACATGTATTCGTACCAAACCATCGCGGTACATGGGTCACGGTTTGGTATATAATGTCTTTCAGAGAATACACAGTACGACGGAAAAGACGTGATTGAAGTAATACGGAATCACAGAGGGACCAAAAGTAAATCATAAACCTGGGTCGTAGTGTGGTGCAATAGTGCCACCTACTGGTGTAACACTTCTGCTGCCTTATACATACATGAAAATATAAGCAAGCGTGTGTGTTTACTGGTTAATACACTGCTGTGTAAAACAACAAACCAAGCCTCATTCTTTAAAACTTTTTGTTGCTTAACTTTGCTGTATCGTGAACCGTACCGAACCATAACCTCAAAACCGAGGTACGTACCGAACCGTGACATCTGTGTACCGTTACACCTCTAATAACAACACATACAAACTGTTAGACTAAATGTATCTGAATATATACAATGGAGAATAAATAGTTGTGCAAACTGACATTGTGACTGTCTGAGCAGTTATCATTCTGATTTATGGCCCCCTACAATAAAGCTCTGTCTCACCTCTTTTGTACACTTACCATTAATATTGCAAAGAAAGTCAGGTGAGTGCAACTGCATGTGACTGTGTCATTGGCTTCCTTTGTGGAACAGCCAGATGTGGTCCAGTTTCCTTCAGTCCAAGCAATACAAGAACATCTTTCAGCATTGATTGTTTTTAATGATTCGTCTATGTGTTTTTACAAGCCATTTTTGATTATTGCACTTTGAACATTCACCTGTGCCATCTGAAGAACTGCAGGTCACATTTGCTCCGTTCTGTGTAAATGCATTTTTACTTTTTTGAGTGACAGATAGACATACAATTGCTTGGAAATGTGTTTGAGTATGTTTTTATTGCACAGTAAAACATTTTCTTACCTTTGATATGTTTCTAAAGCAGATGTCTATGGTGTCAGTGAGATTTGTGATATTCACCCCCATTGATATTCCAAAAATGTTACTTGCAAATTTCAATCCACTGCCGGCATTCTGAAACTATAATTATAAAAGCATGCTTTTGGAATAACATAAAATTATTTTCAGCAAGTCAAACACCAAAACAAAATATCCTGCAGCTGTTGTTCCCAACCTTGATCCTGGAGGCCCTCAGCTATAATTTGTTAGTTAACTGAATCAGCTGTGTTGGGAGGGAAAACAGGGAAAACATGCAGAAATGCAGGACCAGGGTTGGGAACCACTGTACTACAACATGTCAAATATAGTATCTCCAGGTTTTGTCTGAAACATAAGCAGATATATTCATTTGGTTCAATAGTACCGCAGAAAGCTCAGGGAATCGCAAAACCCCAACAAATGCTGTTCCATTGTCTTTGCGGTGTGACATTTTTATTGCTTCTCCTGGAACCTTTACAGACCACATTAATTCCGACATCTGCGAAGAGTCAACCTATATAGAAGCAGATATAATCAGACATTATGTGTTTATACATACTAGACCTCTGGTTGTGAACATGCTACAGTAAATAGGTTCCACAATAGATCAAATCATTTAGAATGATCAAGCACTGACAAAACATTTAAAACATTCCACCAAAATGTGCTGAAGCTTCTGTTACATAATGATTATACCAACACAATCACTATTATTACGACTTTAAGTGCTTTAATGTACTTACTTGCTCCCACTCCATCTGCTGGTTATATCCTAGGCTGACATTTTCTTCCCTGTCTAGTTTCTGAAGTAAGCCTGTAACATTTCCCATTGTAATTGATGCACTTCTTTCATTACCCATGATTTGCAACAATGACGAGAGGTTCTTCATGACTGCTCTGGAAATTCAAAAGCAGCATTTTTTAATAAAATATTTCTGGACTCAGCCTCTTGGTCATGGCAACATTCTAAGCACCTTCAAGGAGTTAAATATCTGATTACTGGTTGCTGTAATAGCCTACTTACACTGCAGCTGATATATCTGGCTTGCCATTAGTAGGTATGGAAATATTCATCGTTGTTGTTTTTGGTGGGTTTGTAGTTGTACTTGGTGATGGACATCTTGAGCAATTCATGTAACCACATTGTTGGACATAAAGAATGCATATGTTTCCTTAAAATTAAATAACAAAAAGATAAGTTAATTTGTAACAAATGACTTCAGAATCAGAAGCAGACCTGTATTGATCCTGGATCCTGGAAAAGTTTGATAGTGCGATTGTAAACATGTGGCTGCAGGCTCACTGGGGATGTGTCTCACTGGGGAATGACTGGGGTCACCATTCACTTTTTTAGCAATGCTAGTGCTGTTGCTCCAGCAATACGATAAAGAAACTAAATCTGAACATGTCTGCTGGGCAAGTGGAAAAATGCATTAGATTTTATACCATAAAGAATTCCTTTAGAGTAAAATTCATAAGAGTTACTGATGTCTTACATTCTCCTTAAATTTTCTCTTTAACACTAGAATCCTTAGAATCCTCTTATTTGTAACTATAAGATGAATAAACTTCATATTTTAGGGCAGTGTGGTTGCTAGCTAAGTTTGTTCACAGCGTAATCATTAGACACTTTTAAATGTTTAAATAATACACTAATGTGTATCATTTAAAAACCTGACTATTACACCAACAGGGACTTTAATGGCATTACTTTCAAATATATAGACTTCGATATGCAGCTGGTTCCCCATTTGTAGCTAGAACCTCTTGTCTGAAGGCTTTCCACAGATTTTGGAGTTGCTGTAGGAATTTGTGCCCATTCATTCTATAAAGCATTTATGAGCTCAGGCACTGAAGTTGGACAAGATGATCTGGGTCACAATCTCCGTTCCAGTTCATCCCAAAGGTGTTGGATGGTGTTGAGGTCAGGGCTCTGTGTGGGCCAGTCTAGTTTTTCCACACCAAACTCATCCAGCCATGGCTTTATGGACCTTGCTTTCTGGACTGGGGCACAGTCATGTTGGAATAGAAAAGGACCTTTGCCAAACTGTGGGCATGAAGTAGGAAACGTGCCATTGTCCAGAATGTCTTGGTATGCTGAAGCCTTAAGAATAAGCCCTTCAGTGGAAGTAAGCGGCCGATACTTGAGGGCTGTTCCAATGCTTTTGTTCATATAGAGTATTTCACATCGGTGTCTATGATTATAGTTTCTCATCTGCTTTTATCAATCCAGAATGCCTCAAAGCATTCACTGGAACTTGAGTCTCATGACGCATAATTTACTTTTGATTAATCTTTCAATATCATTTCTGCTCATTTTCTGTTGAATCCTATCTGCAGCCTAGCTGTTCTGATATAACAACAATGATGTAGATATTGTTCATCTTTAGTTGCCACAGGGGCAAGGTAAGAAGAGGTTTAGACCTACAACTGACATAAGCATTCAGGAAACTGTATTTAACGATATCACATGTTATCATTTGAGTAGCAGTAAGAAGAGAAGTATACCTGAGAATGGGCATGTGTTCAAATATGTGGCATTTTTGCAGAGATCCTGGACTGAGACATTTCTATAGAGAAATGACAGTTCTTCTAAAGAGAACACAAAAATATCCTGAAACATGACGGGGAAATATCAAGCAGAAATTATATGTTTAAGCAGAAATAGATGGGCCCTAGCTGACAATGGTATGTTAAATACGGGTGGAAGTTTTATGTAAACAGCCACCAGTGTTGTGCTTAATACATTCAATGAATAGTGTTCATAGAACAATTCACAAATTATGAACGTGCACGTGAGTGACAGTCACTCTTGTGAGACTGAACGCTGCTCATGTTTTATGTTTGCTGATGACAGTCTCCCCTCCTATGATCCTACATCCTCACAGAAGGCCACCATGCTGCCAATCAAAACAAAGCTCTGTCGTGAGCAGAGCTGAGCCACTGAGAGAGAGCTGAGCAGCAAAAAGAAAAAAGTGGGGAACCGGCCACAAAGTGATCATCTGCCAGAAATGGATCATCTGCCAGAAATGGATCATCTGCCAGAAATGGATTGCCATCCGCGGGAGCGCATGCAGCTGCTTAAAGCATATTATCATTTTTAATGTTCTTTTCAATGTATTTAAGGGACTGGTTGCAGTATAATGTGTCACATATAACCCTCCTGAATGATATCAAGCACGTTTGAGGTAGAAACAGTATTTCAGCCACAAGTTATAAGCTGCAATCACTTTTTGGCAGCTTGAAAACTCAATGTTCTCAGTTTTAATGTTCTTTTCAAGGTATTTCAGCAGTTATAATGAACAGTTTGCTGTATAATGTGTCACATATAACCCTCCTGAATTATATCTAGCCAATTTGAGGTATACAGTAAACCCCCAATTTTACGCGGATCAAGACTTGCTGATCCAGTCACATATGTTGTTTTTTAGAATGAAACTGATACTTTAAGCCGGAAATATTCAAAACAATGCGGAACCTGCAAATATTCTCCGCTTTTTTTTGCTTTTTTTCGTGGCAATACGTGTTTTTTTTTTTTAAACTCATTTTAGTTCTTCTGGCTCCCCGTGCATGGCCGTCGGGACTTTAAACCTCTCTCTCTTACTCTCTCTCTCTGTCTCTCTCTCTGTATCTCGCTCTCTCTTACTCTGTCTGTCTCTCTCTCTCTGTCTCTCTGTCGTTCGGGACTTTTCTGGAGCGCATGTCTCTCTCTCTGTCTCTGTATTTCTCTCTCTCTTGCTCTCTCATTCTGGAGCGCACGGATCGACTCTCTCTCTCTCTTTGTCTCTGTCTCTCTAGCGCTCTTTCTTGTTCGTGACTTTTCCGGAGCGCACGTCTCTTTCCCTTCTCTCTCTCTCTCTGTTTCTGCATCTCTCTCTCTCTTGCTCTCTCACTCTCTCTCTCTCTGGAGTGTTAAAGTGTTCTGGGAGCACATTTGGGGGCACATTTAGAGTTTACACTATTAAAATAAGCATTTTAAGGACTTTTTTTGACAAACACAACAACGCGTTTTTCATTATATGCGGGTGCTCGTGTAACGTAACCCCTGTGAAAAAAGGGGGATTACTATAAACAGTTATTTTCTAAACAGTTATAAGCCGCAATCACTTTCTGGCAGATTATCACTTTTTGGAACAACATCCGGCTCTCACTCAATGGGAGTCGGCTCTTTTGATTACCCACAAAGCATCGGCTCTTAGAGCGCATGATGACACATCACTACTGATTGCAGGCTAGGCAAGGTTGGGGCTATGATGCCTCTACAGATGGTAGTTTGTTTAAACATTTTAGTCTGTTTTTTGAATCGGTGAAGATTTAGATGGGGAAAACCACACATTTTGTTTACTTTTAGTTCTGTTCTTTTCTGAACACTTTAAAATATATTTCTGATCACTTTAAGATATCTAAATGTTGCGTTTTAGGCAGACATGCTTTTGTTTACATTTTGTATTGTCTGAATAAAATTTCCATATACAGTATACATGTATCTTGTTTTTTTTTTTTTTCATTTTCAGCATAACATGATCCGTTGCTTAAGTGGTAAGGTTTATTCTCAGTCTCAAAAATAACTTATGCCTGTAATTGTTCAGTGGTATGACAGATTGAAGGAGAAGATTGAAGGACGTTCAAATATAAGGACGTTATTAATAATAATAATAATAATAATAATAATAATAATAATAATAATAATAACGAATGAACGAACAAACGTGAGCTAGTTCGTTTTGTTTTTGAATTAACTGAACGTTGCACTAGTTTTTTCAGTGTGAACTTGCATTCACATACAAGCATTAATATGCTATCTGTAGGTTACTGTTGCCTCATAACAAAACTAGCTGCTACAAATGTTAAACAGCACCAGGTTTGTTCACTTTGATATTAAAATATTTTACATGTCTCAGTTCTGGTAGGACATAATATTGTTTCAGGTTTTCGGGAGCATGCAAATGCAGGTACTATGACATTCTTCTGTTATTAGTGTGCTTGCTCACGCAATCACGCTACTTCTTCGTTATTATTATTATTTTCTTATCATTTTTAGTTTTGCCACTGCTCGTATATAACTTAATAATCGGCTGATCAGTGTCCGAGTTTTGGTCGTGTAAATAATGGTTGAAAGACCTTTGTAACATATCAGTTGAGTGGTGTCTGCATGGGGAGCATTTTCTTTTTACTTTTTTTGCCCATTAAGCCAATGTCTGGATGTCTCCAAACACTGGTTTTAGAGCAACACACAAACACACTTTTTGCAATTATACTACTCATCTTTATATGGCAGAGCTCACTTCACATGTTCGTTTTCCTCCCAGATACAGTTATATGCAAAAATGTGAACCCATTTTGAGTCACATTTTATTAATCCTAAAACAACTTAATCTTAATCTTAAGGCAACTTAATCTTAATCTTAAAACAACTTAATCTTGAGACAACTCAGCTGTGAACCAATTTAAACAATGATTTTTGCAACATACTGTAGATGAATCTATTTATTTTTGAACATAATAAACATAAAACATGAAATTCATTAAATAGTAAATGTGCCTTTAAAAATGCATAATTGTTACCAGTTGAAGACATAAACTTACTTTCAACAAAAACATGCCAACCAAACTTTGCATAGTGTACAACTGTACACCCTGCACTGCTCTTGAAAGTCACCTGTGAAGGGTCTGTGCAGAAACATAATGATTTTAAAACACTGTGAAGTGTAACATACCTGCACTGTAACCTGAGGACAGCGAAGTGTTTGCATATAGTAGAAATTGCAGGTTTATTCCGTCAACTTTATTCAAAATGATTTCATATCCATTTTCAAGTTTTGTAACGTTAGAAATTGTGTTGTTGCATGTTTCGGTGCTGCAGTTTCCTAGAATAAAAGTGAAATGTACAATCATTAAGTAATGTACATTAGGAAGTCTACTGTAAATGCAAGTCTTCTACCATCTTCTTTATAACTATCTTCTTTGAAAAATTCATCCATTCCCCACCACTGATGCCACTCAGATACTCATCTGGTCACTTGTCATTTCAAGACTGCACTACTGCAATTTACTCTGAAGACCACCAGGCCAAAGCAAGTGATTCAGAATGCAGCAGTATGTCTGGTCTTCAGTTCACCAAAATTCTCACACAACACTCCACTACTGCAGATGATTCAATGGCTTCCTTGGGTTGGTCACATTAGATTAGAACGCTAATGCTCTTCTACAGAGCCAAAAATGGTCCAGCTTCATCTTAGCTATCAGCCATGATCAGACCATGGGTCACAGCTCACCCTCTTAGAGCATCGAACACAGCCTGACTTGACCCACCTCATCTCAGAGTCTCTATCTGTCTAAAGACAAGCTTCTTCACTGAGCACTTAGGACCAAAACTCCAGTAAAAATGTTCAATTTCTGTGATATAAACGGGTTCTGGTGGAATCTTAGCTTGTTAGTAGCTTTTAATTTAAGTTTGGTTTTATTAGCATGAGGGGCGCGTTTTCTTTGTAAACTTCAAAGCTCCCATGTACATCACCCTGGATAAGGGGATCTGCCAAACGCTAGAAATGTTGATTTCATTACTGCCTTTGTCACTTCCACTTACATACGCAGTCCTAAATGGGGGCAGTGTGTGCCAGGGCCCCTGTAGAATTGCTCCTGGCCCCTGTTATGGCCCCAGCACTGAACAGTCAATGATTTAAATATTACTTTCTTATTGCGACTCGCTAGCTTGAAGAACGGAACTAACGCTCTGTGTGTTCTAGACAGACTGCTTAAAGCGCTACACACACGCGCTGTAATCTGATACAGCTGCCTCGCCTCCCCCAGTCCTAGTCCGCTCCCGTTCCCCCGAGTTCTAAATGTTTCCACCTCTTTCTGTTCTCCTGTCTCCATGCTGCCCGCTTGTGTTCCAATTCCCCTCCTATCCTCCCTAGCTCCCTTCCTCTTCCCCTTCCTAGGCCGCAGTTCC
>JBBPCW010292197.1:0-10350 GCA_037974425.1 Phenacogrammus interruptus
CCCGATTTCCGATCCCGTAATTTAGGTCAGGATCGGACCGATACCGATACAGAATATCGGATCGGCCCATCTCTAGTAAGGACAAACAGTTAAGTGCCTGAGTTTTTTTTATTTTAATATATAGCAGAAGATGTAAAGTCATGGCCAAAATTGTTGGTGCCCCTTAAATGTTGTCCAGCCCATTTTTGGAGTTCTGTGTGTAAAATGAGCTTTTTTTCCTCCTGTTTCCCCACATGTGTATAGCAAAGAGAATAAACATGTGTATAGCAGAACATGCAGTTAATGCAGTACTTTTCTGTGACAAATACTTGATTTTCTGGAAAAATATCAGGGGGTGCAAAAATTTTGGCCATGCCTGTATAAGGACTGGTTAGTCACCAAGGTGCTCCTAGAAGAGGTGGGTCTTCAGAAGATGCTTGAAGATGTCCAGGGACTCTGCAGATCTGATTAGAAGAGGGAGTTTGTTCCCCTACTAGGGGGCCAAGACAGAAAAAAGTCTTGATGCAGGTGTTCCTTTTCTTTTGTGCAGCAGAGGTTCAAGACGAGCAATGCTTGAAGCTTTGAGAGGAAGAGAAATTATGTTGCTTGATAAGTAATGAGATGCAGGTCCATTCGTGGTCTTGAAGGCAAGTCTTGATCTTCAGTCCAAATAGATTGTAATGGTTGTATTTTGTCCACTTTCCAGTTGTTAGTTTTAGTCACTAGTTGTCAGCAATTCTGTGGCCCAGTAAGAGTGGCCTCTTTCCATGTATGTCTGTTGTCTTGGCAACATTTTGACCAATCAGAAAGCAGTGATGGTACATTAAATAAGCAATGTGGTACATTGCTTATTCAATTGCTCATTTTTGTTAATTATTATTATTATTATTATTATTATTATTATTATTATTATTATTATTGTTGTTGTTATTTTTATTATTATTATTGTAGGAGTTGCATTAAAATTTTGTTATACAGCTGTACAATGAAAATAAAGGTATTTGATTTTACTTCATTTGATTTGATGCAGTCAGTTCAGCTGCAGCCCACTTTTGGCCCTGCCATCAAACAGCTTGGATGTGGTTTGATTCATTTGTAGCAGAAAAATGTTTGTTTGCAGTATGACACGGTTCCATGTGCCAGTGGAAAAGCAGCATAAAATATGTATGTTGGAGGAAATAAAATTTTCATGGAGGATATATACTTTAGCTCTATTTGACCATCTGATCCAGAAAGCTCTGAAAAGGTTGAACTTCTCAGTGAAATGTAAACCCATTTGAAGTCATGTGTTTAGACTCAAAGAGTGAGAGATTGCGTTGCATCCCAGGTCCACTGATAAAATCTGAAAGGAGTATTAAACAGTTCAGTCAGTAAAGTCCCTTTTTAGCCGTCGCCCAGGGCCGAGCTGCGCCAAGTCCTTCTCCACGGCAACAGTGAAACTCAGAAATACGAGGGCTGAGGAAATGACGACCACAGACAACAGCCGGGGCTTAAAGGGGCTTCCACCGGCGCGGCGGCCCGCTTAGATGTCTCGTCTCCATGGTGAACCAACCTTCCATTGGTGGCAAACGACGCCAGAGTGTCACCTTCTCTCTCTCCACAGTCTTCCTCACCATCCTTCCACTTCTGTTTTCTTCTCAGATGTGTTTTACCTACTTAGCTCTTTCTCTCACTGGCTTCCCTCGCTCTGCTCCAGCAGTCTGAGCGGCTGCTGTAATTGTCAGTGGAGGATGACGTTAAAGGAACACTCAGGTGTTTTTCAGACTGATGGAATATAATTTCAACACAATTACAAAGGAAGTCAATGGACAGCTGTTGTAGTGAAATGGGTCTAAATGATTGTGCTAAACAGCTCCAGAGTTTCCTTTGAGGACATGGAGACGATGGAGATGCTCCAAAGACAGGGGTTCTTTGAGCCTGATGGATGTCGAGGGATCTGCAGGCTGCTGCAGAATCACTGTGGCTCAACTCGCATTGTTAACGGTTTTTGTGCCTCTTTCCTGAAACCAAGCTGCGTCTAGAAACACCTGGTGGGTGTTTATTGCTGAGCTACTTGTGAGTTCAAATAATAAATCCAGTTTTGGCTGGAGATATGTGCATTAAATGATTTGAATATGCCAGCTCTGTATTCATCATTTCTTGTTTTCTTGTTGAATAATAATGAATAAGAAAGCTGCACTTCAAAAAATGGTACCTTGGTGAGTCCTAGTCAGTTATTTCTTATGAAGTTGAAGTTGTATGTACCCACAATTGTCTTTTTTTTTTTTTTTTTTACCATCTTCCATAACTAATATGTGGTTCCAGACTTTTGAACATTAATCTAAATATTAATCTTCATATTCTGTAGATCATATTTCATTGAACTATTCCCTTGCATTGTTGGGTTTGTCACTCATACATGGTAAAAATATGGATGAACAAAAGACTGGATGGAGGGTAAAATGATGATGAGTTGGTCAACAGGTTTGGTTTGGTTTGTAATATGGATCATGATTCAAAATAAAGGTGCCAGAAAGAATTACTTGGATCAATGGCATAGAAGAACTCCTTTTGATTTCCTAAAGAACTTTTCAGTGTTTGGTTCTTTAAAGGACCATTACTGTAAAATAGGTGCGTGTGAGGAACTTTAAAGTGGCAGAATAACCTCCACATATCCACATATCTCTTTCAGGAGCATTTATTTTTAAAAGTATAGAAACACAGGAGTTTTGTTTCTCTGGAAAGTGCATACAGTCAACATTCCACCCTCAAACCAGATTTTCTTTGCCTTCCCAACTTTGTTTTGTACATGTTTTGCAAATTACCTCTATAAAACTGTTTTTGTTATTTCACCAGTTTTGGAACTTGCCATCAAAGTGCTGGACTGTTGTCATTTTTAGTCCTGCATTTTGAGCTTGAAAGTGGTAATTGAAAAATTATGTTGCCTTATAAATGCACCATTTAAACCATGGTTTGTCCAGAGACCAATAAAATGATTGTTTTCTCTACAGTGGATTTATTTGGAAACTATACTGAAAATCTGTTTTTAAATCACCAGAATAAGCAACAAGTTAGAAGATCTCCAGCCATGTGCATGTATGGGTCTGTATAAATGGCCACTGCCGCTGTATGCAAAACTTTGCAGACTCCTGGTCAAGTGACATCTTTTGTTGGTTTATCTATGGTCTCAAATATCTACAGGGAACAGACTTTTATGACATTTTCTGATTCTTTTAGAAAGTACTTGTGCATTAGAATGTGCAGAAGTGTATTATCCATACAGGATGTGTACTTCCTTACAATCAGAAAATTGAAAATGGCTGTATATAGCCAAAGTATCCAGACAGCCCTTCAAACTCTATGAATTTCTGTGAGACAATGTGAGTGTAGGTGTATGGTTGCTATGGTGTTTGCATTGATTTGATTTATTTTTTTTTGCTCATGGCAGGGTATAGAACTGGCACTTTTTCTAATTATCTTTATTCAGCACTGCATTTGATTGCTGAACCAAGGAGTGGGGGTTAACACTCTGTCTCTTACCAAGACTTTTATGGCTAAGGATGGTCAAAAATGGGTGGAGTGAACTGCTTTTGGGCAAAAGCAGGTGGGAAAAGCATGCATAGTCATGTTCACAGACTAAATAATTTGAATTAAACTACAACAAACAGTGACACATGTCTTCTTTTTAATAACTGACCTGAGCTTTAGTGTCTTGAAGTCTTTTTATGAGTCTGTTGTGTCTTTAACTTTGCCAGACTGGTTAGTGGTTCCGTGTTTTGTTGCTTTCTGGTCATTATTATTATACCTTTATTTAACAAGGCAAAAACCAGATTAGGAAGTTTTCTTATTTACAACTGTGACCTGGCAAAAGGCATGACCTTTTGATGGAAGAAAGGGGGCAGAAATAAAATAAGAATAAAAAGACAAAAAAATGACAATAACATAAATTAGACGATATAAAAATGAAAACCATTATAACTGTGATGTCACATATACTCACTCTGAGAATCTCTCCTCTGAGTTACACCCCTCTGCTCCACATGTAGTATGAAGGTGACTCAGCCACAACATTTTTAAAAGATACTCGGCCCCTGATCAACCCTGATTAAAATTCATTACTGGCTTGGATGAAAAGTGGTGTCAAAAACAGGTGGAATAAAATAGTACTATAATAAAACTTAAGAGCAACAATAGTGTTATTGCTATTGAAATCACACTGATAAGTGAGTTCAGCTTATTTAAGGTGCACCCATTGCTGACACAGGAGTTCACTTGTGCACCCATAGCTCGGTTCCACAGAAAAGCATTGTCTAATAGAAAGAGTTTGTGATGCAGAACTAACTACCTGCCCTCACTAACGCTTTTGTGACTGAAAGCAATCAAATCCTCACAGCAAGGTTAAAAAAGAAGATGTACTTTAAAGATTGTAAAAATAACTCCGTACTCAACCCCCGCGTTAGGCCTGCTGTATTTACCCTCCGTTGTAAAATGACATCTTTGCCATTTTCATGACCTAGTTTCCACGGTAACAGACACTGACACCTGAAACCAGCCCATCAGTCTGATGGACAAGTAAGACTTTCCCATGCTAGCCATGAGCCATCATGGCTAGTGGACAAAATACCTGGCTGTGGACAAAATACCTGACTTTGAATTTATGGAAACTCTGAAGAAATGTGACGTTCTAAATATACATGAAGGTCAGGATGGGTTCTTCTAATCAAAATAGGGCCGGTCTTAATTTAGCAGTTAGGAAAACACTTGTACAGGCTATGTTCTAGATTATGGGGACATTATTTATAAGCACACTCTCTCCTCTCCACTGATTTGACTCTATACGTTTTATATCCAAGTCATTGTCCTGTAAACATGACTGTGTACTTTATGGTGTTGTTTCTTGGTCTTCATTAAACTTCAGAAAACAGCAGTACTGGGATATTTTTATTTACAAAGCTACCCTGGGTAAATCCCCTTCTTATCTGTCTGTCTGTCTGTCTGTCTGTCTGTCTGTCTGTCTGTCTGTCTGTCTATCTATCTATCTATCTATCTATCTATCTATCTATCTATTAATTAATTAATTAATTAATTTCCCTCCCTGGATGGCTGCTTTGCACAGTCCCCAGGATTTTCCTGGTACAACAGCTTTCTTCCATTTTGCATCTGGTCATGGAATGAAGATAGGCTTGTTTGAAATTGGGCAAATAGCATCCATATGTCATTAGGAATGAGCCTGCAAAATCTTATCAAGATTAATATTGGTCAATCACAGGTACAAGTATTAGCAGTTGGAGAGGTGAACAAATGTATCAAAAGTGTAAACATTCCAAATTTCTAAATTATAGCATAAGTGGTTCTTGAGAAATGAAAATGTGTCAGCTGCAATGCCCCCTGTGGATAAAATTTGACAAAATTTGGTGGACTTCCAAAGAATGTGGGTGCGAT
The DNA here is from genome assembly GCA_037974425.1 of Phenacogrammus interruptus. Classification (NCBI taxonomy): domain Eukaryota; kingdom Metazoa; phylum Chordata; class Actinopteri; order Characiformes; family Alestidae; genus Phenacogrammus; species Phenacogrammus interruptus. Next base: position 5,401 of record JBBPCW010292197.1, read on the forward strand.
GCAGTGTGTCAAATCTAGTGACATTTGAACTTTTATGTAACAAGATATTCCCTCTTGAATCATTAATAATGTTATTCACTAGGCAGTGCAATCCACAAGTGAGTCTTAAGTTGAATTCATGTGCTGCCAAGAAGTCAACTTTCCAGTGGCCTGGTCTGCCTCATCCAGTAAATTACCTTAGTTGATTCAGGTGTGTTTGAAAAGTAAACTGTGGAAGAAACTGATTCTTTGGGACCTCTGCCCCCTTTTCATAAACCCTGTAACTTACAGATTCACTGATTTGTAATTACGAATAAAATAAGTTTGGAATCAGCTGAGGAAACTACTTCAAATGATCTTTCTGAGTTTGGGATATTGGTGTATTGAGTGATATTTGATGTAGGAACAAACTTGAAGCATATTTGCCCTCCACTTTGTTCAAGTAGAGTTTTTCGGCATTATTACTCCAAATGTGATTCATTAGAAATGTCACTGGAAACGTCTCAGTGGAAATGGGAAATGTCTGTGATTTGCTATAGGGCATTCTTTCCTAAACTATTCACTCTGGATTTGATTCCATGGCCTTAATGAACCTGATAAAATACCACGGAATCCAATAACTTGAACTTTTTTTGTCATTTAGACCTTGTAGGCAAAACTATTATGAACTACTTCTGACTTTATCCACTTCTTTACAGCATTAATGCATTTTGTACTAGCAACATGATTGCTGGCATATCAGCTTACTTCAAGACAGACTCTGAAAACCATCACTGACTTAAATGTACAAGCTTTCTCATTCACACTATTACAAATTAATATCTATTTTTGGTCCAGAAGTACTTTTGACGTGTCTGTTTACTGCAGTGCTTAGAGTTGTAATTCGTACTTAGATGTTTAAACTGAACAGTGAAGCAATAATTAAGTTAGGAGCTAAATAGATGCTGCTGTCATGTTAACAATGGGTTTGGTTAGCGCTGCATTCTGATCATGTCTCCACCGCGGCTGCTGGGAGACTCTGTATTATGCTTGGAGAATGTCAGAGTGTTTGTGTCCACAGATAATGAGTGTTTTCTACTTTTCATGACACAAAAATGAGACACAATCACACACCAGCAATTCATTTTCTCTTAGAGTCTGTGTCACTTTGTCCATTGCTAATGGCAACTGTTTAGCAAACAAATCTCATTTGCACAATTTTACCCAAACTGTTGATATTCAGCCAAAATTTGGACTTCTTTAACTTTGCATTGGAGCACTGAAGCTAATGTTGCTAACAAGGGATAGAAGCCTATATGCAATAATTAGCATGTGGGCAGCGCTGTTGCCTCACAGCAAGAAGGTTCTAGGTTCAATTCCCTAGGAATGTGGAGTTTGCACGTTCTCCCTGATTCTGACTAATGCTCCGATTTCCTCTCACAGTCCAAAAAACATGCACATCAGGTGACTTGGAAATGCTAAATGGTGTTTCTCTGCTTTTCATTCAGTGATAGGACAGGCTTCAGCATCTCCCATAACACTGGTTTGGACAAGAGGACTTGACACTGCCATACTGTTACCTATACCGCCGTTTACAGACTGTGTGATTTTAGTAAGTTCATTACAAATCACTGTGTAACATGGATCAGATAAACCTGGGTATGACCTTTGTGTAGATAAATAATGTGTGTATGAAGGAGTATAGATGTACAATGGTGTGTATGAAGGAGTATAGATGTACAGTGGTGTGTGTGAAGGAGTATAGATGTACAATGGTTTGTATGAAGGAGCATAGATGTACAATGGTGTGTGTGAAGGAGTATAGATGTACAATGGTGTGTGTGAAGGAGTATAGATGTACAGTGGTGTGTGTGAAGGAGTATAGATGTACAGTGGTGTGTGTGAGGAGTATAGATGTACAATGGTGTGTGTGAAGGAGTATAGATGTACAATGGTTTGTATGAAGGAGTATAGATGTACAATGGTGTGTGTGAAGGAGTATAGATGTGCAGTGGTGTGCATGAAGGAGTATAGATGTACAATGGTGTGTATGAAGGAGTATAGATGTACAATGGTGTGTGTGAAGGAGTATAGATGTATAGTTGTGTGTGAAGGAGTTTAGATGTACAATGGTGTGTGTGAAGGAGTATAGATGTATAGTTGTGTGTGAAGGAGTATAGATGTACAATGGTGTGTGTGAAGGAGTATAGATGTACAGTGGTGTGTGTAAAGGAGTATAGATGTACAGTGGTGTGTGTGAAGGAGTATAGATGTACAGTGGTGTGTATGAAGGAGTATAGATGTACAATGGTGTGTGTGAAGGAGTATAGATGTACAGTGGTGTGTGTGAGGAGTATAGATGTACAGTGGTGTGTATGAAGGAGTTTAGATGTACAATGGTGTGTATGAAGGAGTTTAGATGTACAATGGTGTGTATGAAGGAGTATAGATGTACAATGGTGTGTGTGAAGGAGTATAGATGTACAGTGGTGTGTGTGAAGGAGTATAGATGTACAGTGGTGTGTGTGAAAGAGTATAGATGTACAGTGGTGTGTGTGAGGAGTATAGATGTACAGTGGTGTGTATGAAGGAGCTTAGATGTACAATGGTGTGTGTGAAAGTGTATAGATGTACAATGGTGTGAGTGAAGGAGTATAGATGTGTGAGGTGTATGGGTGTAAGATGGTGCGTGGAAAGGTGTGTAGGTGGTGGTAACCTAGTGGGACGGATACTTGCCTCTGGACCAAAAGGTTGTGGGTTTGAATCCTACCTTTAGCATCACACCACAGTCTGGATAAAAAGTGTCTGGTAAATGTAGCTGTATGATGGTGTGTGTATTGGTGTTTCTTCATTTCTCCTCCATGCTGTTTGGATTTTGTTTCATGCAGTGTTTTAACTGGTCTATAGTCCAGCAACATTGTCAGAAAATAATCACACAGTCTGTGGAAGGCATTAGTGGCAGTTCAGCTGTAGTTGTTATCCATTTTTCATGTTTTATACATTTTTATATGAACATTTGAACACAATTTTCAAATCTTGGATATTTTCTCAGAGTCGCTCAGCCCTGACTCCGTGTTCGCAGACGGGAGTCCGCCTTGGCTTAATTAGATCTGTCTGGCTCCATTGCTGTTGTTGTGTTCAGGCGCTTGGCTTTGCTCTGGACTCGTTGCTGTTTTGCGGGGCCTTCTGTGCGACAGATGTCATTGTTTTGGTTGTTCTCACGGTGCACACATGTGACTGAAATTTAGTGTGTTTGGAAGGTGCCCTTCCTTGCTAACTAGAAACACTTTGTCAGAATCGGCTCCCGACTTCACTCCATCATAACAGCCGTCGCTTGTCAGCTCAGAATGCCATGAATCTACGGGACGGTCTTGTTAGTGTGCAATTCAATCATTTGCTATAATTAATTTGACATAATTACAAAATGTATTTCATGGTAAACCCACTTCTTAATAAAATTAAGGCAACTTAGGCATGGGATTGAGATAATTAAATTGCGCCCATGCCTTGCTAAAGTGTTGAAATGACACCTTACTGAGTCATTATCTCATTAAGTTGTGACTCAGTTATGTAATCCTTATAAAGTCATTGATATGACTCAATTATTTCTTTAGCATGGCTTACAATGTTGTAAGTATAACTTTATTATCTTGTACCGTTTCCGGACTAAGTCATGACTATTAGTTAATTATCTCCCTTTCCTTATATTCCCTTTCCTTACAAAGTCTTGCTACGACTTAATGATCTAATTCAGGGTGTTCCTAACGATCTAATCCCACATTTGTGATTGCACTCATCAGTGACCAGCCAGACCTCCTCATATACACTACTGATCAAAAGTTTTAGAACACTCCAATTTTTCTGTTTTTTGTATTGAACTTTAAGTGGTTCAGTGTCTCGTTGTTCATTCTGCAGAAAGTTCTTCCCAACTTTGTTGCAGAAGTTCCCATAAGTGTGCAGCAACTAGGCACATACTAGAGGAACTGCATGGCGATATAGAATTATTTCTCACTTCTGGGTAACCTTACCATTTTTAACTTCTCGCAATTCAGCACTGTCCTTTGTACCATCCTCCTAAAGGGGACAAGGAACATTCCAGTACAACAGTCCATCGTAAGTGGATACACATGTCTGACTCAAGAGAGTTTTAAAATGTTAGGTTATAAGAGGTACAAATGTGCTGCTTTTTCTTGGTGGGAAACACAGTCAGGGACATGGTGTACCCGGAAGGGTGTGTTTCTATGGCTTGTGTCTTGGGGAACAGAAACATACCTGTTTAGTGCATTGATTTCTCCAGGACTTCCTTGCCTGGACTTTTGATGAGCTAAAGAAACAGCTGCAAAAGGCCATTCAGTTGCTTTTGCATGATGAAAGAGACAGTCGGAAAGGTCTGTTGTGTAATGGCAGGAGGCTTTGAACTACGTCCTCAAGTATGTTCCAGCCGTTCTCTCAGAAGAACCGCCCAACCCCCCAACCTGAGGTCACAAAGCGAGTCTGTTCAATTAACTCAGGTTCCGCAGAGATAGTTTGTGTACTTGAACTCATATTTGAGCATCTGGAAAATGTCAGTGAACATTGTAATAACTTCTTCACCTGACGCTGTCTATGTCATTTTGACCTGAGGAGATAGAAACCTGAAACGATAAGACGATACTTCACATGATTTGATATTTAATATTGCTTCAGCAGTTTTCAGATAGCATTTTGTTAAGTCTAGTTCCAACCACAACCTGCTTGACATCGTCCAGCTAATTAATCTCTTCCAAAGTCAGTATTTTGATCAGGGGCAGATCAGTGTTAGGTAAAGGGATTGGATAAAGGTTGGAACTAAACTCTAGATCAGTACTGGGTTTAAATAATTTTCATTGCATTTTAGTAAGTGTAGCAGGGACAGTCTTACAGTCTTTAGTTACATGGACAGTCTTACAGTCATTAGTTACAGGGACAGTCTTACAGTCATTAGTTACAGGGACAGTCTTACAGTCATTAGTT
>JBBPCW010292230.1:0-10349 GCA_037974425.1 Phenacogrammus interruptus
AGAAATAGTAATAGGTAGAAATAGTAATAGGTTAAAATCTGTGCATTCAGATAGCAACATTCTTCAGGAAACTCACCTATTATGTGGCCAAGAGAAGAAAAAAAAATCGAGAAGGTGGCAGGGCAATAAGTATTAAGCACCTTTTACCTCTCAGGCAAGAGGTGTTCTGACATTGATCCATAAATCAATACCATTTCATCTAACACAGGTAATTAAGGACAAGGCTGGAAGGTATATCATTTTACAGGGGCACACTTACTACTGAAAAGCTGAATTTGATACATATCTGTGCTCCAAACATGGAAAATCCAAAGTTTTTTTTTTTACAACCTCACTTCTGCCTCTTAGCTATATTGTAACAGGGAACTTTAATTGTGAACCCAGAAATAGACAGAAGTATGGGCACTGATAATTCTCATCTTAGAAATAGACAAAGCATCCATAATTTCATGAAGAAACTAAATCTGACAGACATTTGGATGGATGTGTAACCTAAGCTGTTACACTACCCTACACTACACTACAGTTTAGTGTCATTAAGACTAAATCTGAACACATTTTTCAAACGGTAAAGTTAAGATACGGCCTCAAATCTCCTCTTTCTGTTTCAGAACCACCAATTGGCACCTCCTATCAATGGATTCTCAAATTTAAGGAACGTTTTCTTAAGATTTCAGTGGAAAAATAGTGCCCCAGTCTATGGTCACTTCCTTAGTCCACTTTGGTACTACTGGGCAAAAATAATGCTTTATGTTTTTGAAAAATCCTATTCATTGTGGATTCATATTTGACAATTGCTCAGTCCCATCGTCTCTCTCAGAGGATATACTCAGAAAATTCAGCCTTGATGCTTGGAGAGAAGATTTACAAGGGTAAACAGTGAAATAGGTATATTAAAATGATCCCAGACTTGTTTATCAGGTATGACCATGAGATATGGACATTTTTTCCCACTGTTTGTGAATGTTATAAACAGTTTTGGTGGGGGATTAAACTGTGGGAGAGTACATTAGGCATACATTTAATATTTAAATATCTTATATCTTAATTTTAGGTTTACACCCTGTCAAACATACATTTAGATACGTTACCCAGCTGATGAATAATGACTTATTAGTTTTCTTCTTTATGCAAGAAATAAGCTTTAAGAACTGTCTACAGCCATGTAACATGTTAATTATATTAAGAAACAGTTATACGTTTGAAGACATTTCAGGTTATTTTATACAATTTGTAGTATAAAGTGTGGATCTGAGTAATGTGATGGGTCTGGCATATATGCAAATGGCGCTCTGCAGTTGCTTAACACCCTCCCTTCAATACTTATTTGTGTATACAATACTTATGATGTACAGGTAAGCACAGAAATATATGAATATAAGAAGAAAAGTAAGGAATTAATGTATTACTTTACATGAGGTCAAATCAAGGGTTTTAATCTTAGAAGATGAAAGACATCTAACATTTAACCTAGACTGCAAGAGCATAGCAAAAAAAAAAAAGAAAGAAAGAAAAAAAACCTCTCAAACCTCTCAAAAATGACTCATCTGTTCAGAGAGCATCTCTGGTCCTAATGCACAATCTTCTTGCATTACTCTTACAAAAAGATTTAGCTCTTAGAAGTTCTCACACTGTCCTGAAACTTGAGTGTTTCCTCATATTGTAAGTCCATTTGGATAAGAGCGCTTGCCAGGGACGTCACTATATAGGACTGAAAGACAAAGGGAGCTTAGCCCCCAGGGTTGTAGGAAGGAATTAGCGTGTATAGAGGGCTGAAAACTTTTCACCAAACCTTTTCTTTCACTTAAGGAAACAAGTAAAGTTAAGCAATGAACAGTTATTGACACTTACAGTATTGTTCTGTTGAACTGAGTACAAACGGCACTACCAGAGAAATATTGTTAAACGGGCTCACGCTGCTCTCGTGCTGGTCTAGCTCTCTCTCTCTTTCTCCCTCTCTGTCTCCAACCCTCAACTCCAAGACCAACCCGAACTATTGTGCCAAGCACCGCCCCTCCCTCTTATACTGCACCCAAAAAGCCCGCGAGTAGCCATGGCGATGAGCCCAGGTGCAGCTAATCGCCCCTCCCCTACATCACGCGCCCATCACACCACCCCTGGCCCGAGCATGGACCCCCAGTGAACCCCACATTAACCCTTCCAGGCCCAGATCGCTACACAATGTTTGCCTGGGTCCTAATGCCCGCCCTCTACCTACAGCAGCTTCAACAGCCAGTATATCATTTTAATACAATAATGATAGCTAAACGTATTATTTTTTATTTTAATTCATAGTCTTGTTTCCATTTGTATAGTGCGTATCTGCGCTCAGTGATATCTTGTATGAAATATATGGATATATAATTTAAAAATAGTATAATTACTATATATTTAGGTGGGCTTGGGATCATTTTGGCAGCGCTTCAGCCCCCCAAAATAGACTTAACGACATCCATGGCGTCTGCCAAATGATTGTGATGTATTGTGAAAAGTAAACAAAACGTAGCAAAGCCGGAAAACAGTTTGGTAACAAATCAACCACTGTCCAGTGCAAAAAAATGAATTAACATTTATTTTCACATGCAGCCAAATGTTCAGCTGAAGGGGGGTAGAACATGTTACACTGGAGTTTCGATTCAACAAGATTCTCAAATCTTTAGAGGTTGCAGCAAACAAGTGCCATCAAACTGGAACTGGAATGTATTTGCTGCTTTCTCAACATGTAATGAGGTTCAAGGGCATAAGGTGTTCCCACAGTGCCTTAGATGGCTGGTGGCCTGACACAGCAACAGCCAACAAACAGGCCCTGCCTCAAAGACGGTAAGGCCATAACATTCTGCCTCAATAAAAACGCCGCCCACAAGAGAATGCTTATGAAATAACGAGGCAAAGGCTAAGCCCTGGGACATGATTAAATTGACTGAGCTGCCTTTACACATGCTTTTCCCTTTTAAAGCAGCACCTGTGTTCCTCCTTTCACATCTCTCATTACCCATTTTTTCCCTCCAGCATCTCCCTTCCCAGAGCGCAATAAAACAATCTGCAATGGCAAACATTTCAAAATCTTAAAGAGCGATTATGACATGAAACATATGCCTACTCTACATCACTACTAGTGCTAGGCCCGTTGGCGGAGAGAGGATGAAACAGCAACTATTCCAAAATGCACATCTATCTTCCTTAAAAACAGTATTGCCATCTCTCAGCCAATGGGAGTCCTCTGTAAAAGAGGAGTAAAGGAAGATCAATGACAGACAAACCCAGCTACTGCAACATGATGCCCCAGCCCCTTATTTAAAACCTGTATGAATCCGTGCACCTTCATTTCAGCCGTGAGTCATAACACCTCCATGTCCTCACTCTGCCCGAGGGTCAGAACACCTTCATATCCATATTGATCCTCCTACCATCATTTGGGAGAAGCCAATATGGAATATGGGCAAAGTTAGCCAAGGTGTTGGATGGTCCCATTACTCCTCCTCTCAAAAGCGACCACCTTCTCCCACTCATCTCACACCTGTGCCCTGGATATCACTGGTAGACTGTGGAAAGATCATGAGTGAGAACCTCAATAAATATCTCTCCAAGAGAAGCTTTCAGCTCTGGCCTGACCTGAAATATGTGTGTAATAGAGTACATTGCAAAGAACACCATTTCCACTGAACTTACTGGGCTTCAAGTTGGTTTGCAATAATCTTTGGTGCAAGAACATATAAATATATATTACTTTTTCATTAAGGGGCAGCTGGTAGCCTAGTGATTAGGGCGTTCGCCCTGCGATCAGAAAGTCACTTGGAGGAAGAATTCCGTGCTGTGGTGTGTTCAAATATGACAGAATGGTCACTTTAAACTGATATTTTTGTTCTCCCAATATGTGGTATCATTGCAAATACTAGTTTACCTGCTATGACCTGATTTTTTTTTTGTAATTTTGTAATTCACAATGATGAATATCAGATATACTTAAAATGAACAATAAAGAAGTTGACAGAATTGAATATTCACTGCTACAGGTTTTACTACAGTGTGACACTGTGATAAATACGTATGATGTGTAATACTATGTGCAATATTGTGCAGTGTTCTTATCAGGTGCTAAACATTGCCTCACCATGTGCGGTATCATGTGACATTTGTCTAAATGAGTGCTGAATCACTTTATCATATGCAATATTTTATATGCAATTTTATGTCTTATATGTGAAATATCAGTATTATATTACATAACACTACTGTTGTATAATGTACCCCTACCATCTGTCATTAGATTTCAACTGTAAGTTACTTTTCTTTAGTATTTATGCACAGCATTTGTGTACATAGCAGAGTGTATGTTCATATTGAGTTTTTTTTTCCAGACAGATTTTTATTTAGATATATTTAGACTCTATATTTCATATTGTTCTTGTTTCTATGTCTCTGTGTGTCTTCGCAGTCATAGCATAAGCAATTTTGCTCCTGTGGTTCCAATGACTTGTACTCTAGTATAATACTTCATGGCTTGATGTCCCGAGTTCTTGTTAATATGTAAAACATGTGGACATGGTTTTGAAAGTCACTCACTCGCGCATGTTTAGCAGTCTGTTATTCAAAAATGTGCATGCTTCTAAGTGTGTACGCTTCTCAGTGTGTATGCTTCTCAGAGGACAGAGGGATAGTTGTCACTACCCATAGACATAGAACAACTCAGTATTATGCTATTTAATATGGGATTTCATGAAATCACTTAAAGGTAGACAGGCATATAAGATAAAGACGGGCATAGAAAGTATGTCTAAGCCGTGCTTAGGCCGAGGAACTGAAGGAGAGTTTTTAATGAGCACATATTGTGCTAATAATTTTTAAAAAATGGCACCCAAGTCCAACTCAGAGGTGCAGAAAAATCTTCCTATTTATGTTAGTCTAGAACACTCCTGCCCACGCATAACCTTTACTTGTAAATGTCTTATTTCATTTCACTGTAAGGTTCTTCCAGCTGCTGCTTTATCCAAGAGCAGAAGGTTTTCCAGTCTGGAGCCAAACTCATCTGTCATCTAATCTGACCTCATACATATACAGTGTCTGTGCAGATAGTACTTGTGGCAGCTAATCTAATACACCAAACATCCTATTAAAGTGATGCATCAGTGTAAAATATTCCAAGCAAGTTTGTGAAGGTTCTGTGACTGAGCAGAAAATGGAATGAATAAGCTTAGCATTACACCGTGTGCTGTGTCCTATGAAGTTGGTGGGGGAGCAAAATAAATTGCTCAGTGTTTTCTCTGGATGATAAAAATTACTTGACAGTTTCAACGTTTTAATCAATAATGGATTTTAATCCGTCAGAACCTTAACATTTAGAATAATACTTCCCACCAAAATACTAACACTGTTAATAATGAACGAAGGCTTTGGGCTCACTAGTTCCCACAGGCTTTCATTAATTGCTTGCCACGTTAGTGTTTCTGTGTGAAGTACTCCTTTAATGAGCCAGGACATGAATAATAGTTACTTGATTAAGGAGCTCAAATCTTTCAAAGACACGACTTTTTGTACTGTCAACACCTTCACTCTGGTCATTTTAAGGTCACGAAGAGAAACGTTCAACACGGCTCCCCAAAAAATGACCACAAACGCAAAGAAAAGGTTGAAATCGGTCTTTGGTCTCTATTCATCAAGGCTGAGAAATTAGTAGACTTCCTTAAGCACAATTTGGTTTTCTGGTGCTAATAACTTCTGGAGCAGAAACAGAGCGTGCGTCACTGTTGCAGCCAAAAGGCAAATCAAATGCAAGATAATGTAATTAGAGTGCCTGTCAGACGTGTCACAGGAAGAAAGAAAAAGTACTCTGTCATGCCCTGCTTTGAGTCTATTATAATTAATAGTTATTCAAGATTACAGTTAAGACACATAAACATCAGATGCTCTACCAAAGCTCTGCCAAAGCTCTACCAAAGAAAATTTGTTTTTTTCTCGATTTACACCACCATTGTATTGTATTATTATTGTTGTTGTTGTTGTTGTTGATGTTGTTATTGTTGTTATTATTATGTTAAATGCTGTTTTAACTGTGACATTACCTCTGGCATCAGAATGCAAAATATCTACATAATTGAATAATCATTTAGAACTTCAAGCAGCGGTTGAGTGGTGGACACTAGACGGACAGAGAATAGGATGACGGTTTAGTGCACAATTATGTTTTAATGAAGCCCCTGCTAGGGCATATAACTGCACTCTTAGCCCATTCACGTAAGCCCTCTTCTCCAAGGCTGCAAGCAAACAGAGACCTGTCACAGCTGTCTACACCAGGCTTGGCCAGTGCTTGTCCTGTCCTCTCTCCATGTGGACACCAGCCATGTGCTGCTGGAAGATACAACATGCCCATCAGACAACAGCTTATATTGACTCATACAAACACAATGACAAATCTGCACCCCCCAACAGGGCCAGGGCGAGCATGCAGAGTGCTGTGTGCATGAGCTGGGCTTGCAGCAAAGAAGAAAGCTGCAATTTTGAATATTGTCATGTCGTGTCACCAGAGACTGCGCGGTGAAATTGACATAAGCTTTATATTTTATTCTGAGTAGGTCAAAACCATGAACATTTGATGAAACACAATGATGTGCTGATATACATGGTGTGCTCTCATATTTTCATCATATAAAGCAATGTTCACACAGTTTTCACACATTTAGAGCTAAATGTGTTACAAACGTAAATGTTCCGCTAAATCTAAATGTTGCACTTTTACAAAAGCAGACTCTAAATGTTGGATTTTAATGTAGCATTTTCACAAAATGCGGCATATGCTAATTGACCACATCCCGTGATAACAATTGGCTGTTACTTAGCAGGGGGCTGGACTGTGCTGTGATATACCCTCACCAACATGGAGGATTTGCCTTAAAATGATCTTAAATTTAAATGTTAAATATGAAAAATATATCTCGCACTCTAAATATCTCACACTCTGAATGAGCTGACTTTGGCGCTTTTATCTATCCATCAAAGTTTCTGATTGGTGTGTGATAAATTTTGAATAGTGTCTTCACTTAATTGTGTGCTAATTGAGCTTAAGCTGTGCTGACTTAAATTAACATTATTGAATGCTAGTGCTTTCTAAATGACCACATGGTGTAAGCACTGAAAAATGTAGGGAAATGGGTGTGCTTTTTGAAAAATAGCATTATGGTTTTTAAATTTTTCAAAAGATGTTTGAAGAATAACACTTTATGTTCACTTTTTCCTTAAGAATGAAGTTAGGGGAACATGTTTAAGAAGATTGTCTTTCCTAAGACACTTTTATGAATCCAGAAACAGCTCCATTAGGTACTTCACATCTATAAATGACAGGGAGAAGAAAAAAGGACATTGTGTTCTGTCAAGCTAGACCACAGATGGGCGTCCCTAAGAGCTGCTGTTTACAAGGACATGCTAAGATGTTTTCTCTGTTCTGTAGCAGGAGAGGCTCTAGCGAAGCCAAGTGGTCTTATTCCCAGCTGAGGAATAAGTAAAAGCTTCAGCATTGACTTTACAGTTTTGTCCTGCCACTTCATGACCCAGACACGGATGTCAGTTGTTGTTTTACAACAGCGAGAAAAGATCTAAAATAATACTAATCCTTGGATGGAGCTGTTTATAATTACCACAAAAAGTCCCATGCATAGCTAAATATATTACAAGTAACATATTAAAACAGTATATTTTAATGCAATCATCCAATATCTATATAACATAGACATACTGATATGATGGATGTATCATATAAACAGAATTTAAGTGTTTTCCATTATAAATTATTCCATTTTAAATATATCACCGATGTGGACAAGACTATTCAGTCCCACTAAAGCTCTAAATGTGCATTTCCAAAATCAACGAAACACTGTTACCTAACATGCAGTGGCTGACACGGACTTACTTCTTGGAAAAAATACAGATGCAGTGAATCAGGCCGGCAGATGAATAGACCTCCTTCCTTTCTGAGATATGATATCATTATATTATATAAGGTTAGGTTTCACGTTATATAACCTAAGGTTCCTACCTATTCCTGGGCTGTCAAATGTTGATTCCTTGCACTGGTCCCACCAGCTGTCAGTTACACTTAATGACCATGGTATTTTGACAGCTAAATAGAAAGTGAGTTGAGCCATCATCAAGGCTGCTATGACTGTCCTGTTATGATGCTATTGGTCTCCCTCAGAGATGGGGATGGGATGATGCTGCTAGAGAAGGGGGGTGACAATTTTTTTTGCTTTTAGTTGGACATTTCTATTTCCCAGGCCGCTCTGCTCAATTACAAGCGATGAAATAAAGTGAAGCTGGCATTATCAGTAGCAATAATTTACCAGCAGGACTGTGGAATCGCTCACTTAAAACAGAGCAGTGGTTGTAAAAACCATAAAAGTCATAAAACCTTCTTACCGTCTTGTCCGCGGAGGAGAAGTTAGACCCGGGATGCGAGATGGGAGTTTGGTTTATGGTTAATATGGCTTTTGTTGACATAAATGAAAAAAGATCTTCGACTGAATATTGCCCGAGCAAAACTTGAAGATAGTCCCTGAGGAAGAAGGCAGGGAGAAGTATAAATATTTTGTCGCTTCAGGAGATGAGAACATGTGCCTTCCGTTTTGTTACTCCCTATACTAATCTCTCTCTATCTCTCTCTCTCTCTCTTGTTCTCTCTCTCTGCCTCTCTCTCTCTTGTTCTCTCTCTCTGCCTCTCTCTCTCTTGTTCTCTCTCTCTGCCTCTCTCTCTCTTGTTCTCTCTCTCTGCCTCTCTCTCTTGTTCTCTCTCTCTGCCTCTCTCTCTTGTTCTCTCTCTCTGCCTCTCTCTCTTTTGTTCTCTCTCTCTGCCTCTCTCTCTTGTTCTCTCTCTCTCTGCCTCTCTCTTGTTCTCTCTCTATTTCTTTCTCACTCTCTCTCTCTCTCTCTCTTGCTGTCTCTCTCTCTGCCTTTCTCTCTCTCTCTCTCTATTTTCCATTTGAGTCAAGGACAGTCACACAGAGAGTCGGCAGGCAATCTCTCCCTCTCTTTCTCTCTTTCTCTACTAGTGTGCCAAGGTACTCCATCTTAAAACCATGTCTCTCATTGTCAGTCTCCATCCCCTGACCTTGTAGAATGAAACCCCAACTGACTGACACACCACTGCAGCCATGCGGCTTGGACAAAGCCTTATAACACCAATAACACTAAATATATGAAATATACACAAATGAGGACATGGTACAGATTTCTAGTCTGAAATAGCAACCAGAATGACCAATGCATGTAGGACTGAAGCTGGTTGATTAACCACAGACAGTGATGGGCAGAGGCATTTTATCAGTTATTAGCGCAGAGGCTTCACTGTACTGTTTACCATAAGCTAAAAAGTAAATATAATAATTTTTTAAATATAGGTACTTACATTTTGGTCTTTTTGGTTTGACACATGTCTGTGAAACTGGCCAGAGCAAAAAATGTCAGTTTGTAAATGAGAATATTCTCATTTATTCTCAAATTAAAAATATACTTTTTCTTAAAAGTGCCAATATTGGATATGTTGTTTTTGTACTATTTTCAACTAAATAGTCATTGTAAATAACATACACAAATAACAAATAAGTCCAGCAAAAGGACATGCCACTGACATTTAGTCTGAAATATCAACAACCAAAAGGATCAAAAGACATACAGCTATACAGCTATATAGTTATAAAACCCTTTTTACAACTCAGCAAAATTGTTCTTTATTCACGACATGACTGTTGTCTACTTAAGGTTCATAACCCCGTTTTCAGAACTGTTTGGATGCAATGATTTGGAAATTTTGTACAATCTATATTTAACTGAAAATAGTACAAAGACAACATCAAATTTTGACACTAAGACAGTAGCTTTAAAAAAAATATACAATTTCACCCAAAAAATAAGACCACTGCAAAAATGTTATCTTTTATAGGTGCAAGTTTTGAACTGAACAGCTTTGCCTTCGTTTTTTAAGATTTTTCCTAATTTCCAAATAAAAATATTGTTCTTTAAAGCATCATTTCAAAGCAAATGACAAAACATCAAAATAAGAGAAATGTTGCAGTGTTTACAGAACTTGAATAGAAAACAAATCTTGTTCACTTTTAAACAAAATGGCAATAATTACCTCTCATGTACTTCTAGTAGTGTTTTGCCATCCAACTGTTCACATTGCAAGAGGAGAGTGTTGATGCCAACAGTGGTTTTTTTTTTATACCTCATTAAATTTTGTATTTTTTTGAGATGTATCATTATCATTCTACGGTGGCCCTGAAGGGCAAAACACAACGACATTTCACAAAACGGAAAGGGTAGGACCACACTTCTTGTTTGTGATTGGACAGTACCCATGT
>JBBPCW010292247.1:0-10348 GCA_037974425.1 Phenacogrammus interruptus
ACTAGACAGTGAACCAAACACAAAACTGAACTTAAATACTCCCCATGCCCAGGACAAGAACCAATCAGAACATCAAAACAATAAACAGAAACTCAGACCAGGTGATAATGTGAAACAAAACACAACCAGGAACTACTTCAAAATTAAAGCCCTCATGTAGTATAAATAACTATTTTACTTTATTCTTTGTAAAACGTCTTTCACATTTATGTACTGATATCACATACCTATAATTATCTGACTTTTACATGCATAACTTTGTACTTTAACTCACCATCAGCATCCAATGATGATGCTCATTAATGAAGCCCAAAATCATATTAAAATCCTGTAGATTCATATAAAAACATGATTAATGTTTAAAAGTATGTCATTTAAATAAAATAGACTACAACATATCAATTACATTTAACAATAGTTCAATCTTACTTTAAGTTTGGTATTCTTCCCCATCCATATGGCAGTCATGTCAAAGGTGTCTATCATGGCAGCCTTTTTGGTGTTGTGAATGTTGGATTCTGTGACCAGCAGTCTTAGGAAGGCATTTATTACCTAAAATAATAATAAAATAATAATATGATTACCTAAAATAATATATAAGATAATTATATTGACTCAATTATGACATTGCGCTGATGTACGTCACTCTGAACAAGATCGTCTGCTTAATGCCATAAATGTAAACATGACATTGTACAATTCATTTTTTTCTTATTAAACTGTCGACTAATGTATACAGCAACATTTTGTACTTGATAAATGAATAAAGTAATAATATAGAAGTACCTCACTCTCAAGATGCTGGTTGGGACCAGTGTTTTTTATGTCCCAGTAAAATATCTTGTATGGTGCAATTTTGGACAAGAGAACATGCACATTTTTTCCTGCCCATGCATCACGGATACCTGAAAAACATTTGAGGTTTACATTATTATAAACTTACGTAATTCAGAATGAAACACTTAATGATTGTTTAGCCAAATGTTCCATTTTTAACTTGTGCATTTATCAATTTACTGTATGTTCTGAAGAAATTTAAATACATATCTATAAGACAATTGTAATACATACAATGATTGTGTTACATAGAATGATTGTACATAGAATGATGGTGTTGGGGAGGCTGCTGGTGCTGAGGAGACAGGTGCAGGAGAGGCTGCTGGTGATGGGGAGAATGATGGTGTTGGGGAGGCTGCTGGTGATGGGGAGGCAGGTGCAGGAGAGACTGCTGGTTCTGAGGAGACAGGTGAAGGAGAGGCTGCTGGTTCTGAGGAGACAGATGCAGTAGAGGCTACTGGTGATGGGGAGACAAGTGCAGGAAAGGCTTCTAGTGCTGAGGAGACAGGTGAAGGAGAAGCTGCTGGTGCTGAGGAGACAGGTGCAGGAGAGGCTGCTGGTGATGAACCTGGATGGTAAGAGAGTACGTAATTAAATCTACTGAAGAATAAAGCCCAGCGCACCTGCCTGGAACATAAACGCTTGGCCTGCTGGATGTTTTCCAAATTACGGTGGTCCGTAAAAACCTTAAAGGGGTGTCTGGATCCCTCAAGCCAATGTCGCCACTCTTCTAACGCGGATTTGACCACCAATAGTTCGCGATTGGCAATGTTTCTTTCTGCGTCAGTCAGCTTCCTGGAATAAAAGGCACAAGGGTGCAGTTTAGGTGGCAACCTGTGATACTGAGACAGCACCGCTCCCAACCCTACTTCAGAAGCGTCCACTTCTACTTCAAACAGCTTACTGGGATCCGGAAGCCATAGAACTGGGGCTTTAGTTAACAGAATCTTTAAGTGCTTAAACGCTGCACTGGCAGCTGGCGTCATCTTAAGCACTTTTGGTTTTCCCTTTAGCAGGGATGTGAGCAATGCTGCCTCAGTGCTAAAATGTTTGATAAAGCACCTATAGAAGTTTGCAAAACCTAAAAAAGCTGAAGCTCCTTGATTGTCATGGGCTCAGGCCATCCGGTGACAGCACCCACCTTACCCTCATCCATCGCCACTCCCCTCGGCCCTATGTGATAGCCGAGGAACGCGACCCTTTTGACATGAAATTCGCATTTCTCGGCTTTCACATAGAGATGGCGGAGGACTGCTCGCACATGTGCCACGTGCTCCTTGAGGTCTCTGGAATATACCAGTATGTCATTTAGGTATAATATGATAAATTTGTTTAACATATCTCTAAATACATCATTCATCAGGGCTTGAAAGCATGAGGGTGCATTTGCCAACCCGTATGGCATTACTCAGTAGGAATAATCCCCGGAGGTGTTACTGAAAGCGGTCTTCCACTCGTCTCCTGCCCTGATCCTCACAAGGTTATAAGCACTCCGGAGGTCTAATTTAGTGAACACCTTTGCCTCTCTGAGTTGTTCGATAGTGGGGGGAATGAGAGGAAGAGGATGTGAGTAGTTCACCGTCACAGCATTGAGCACCCGGTAATAAATACAAGGTCGCAAACCCCAGTCTTTCTTCTGTATAAAAAAAGAAGCTGGCTGACGTGGGAGAATGGGACCGTCGTATATACCCCTGCCGGAGGGCCTCGGAAATGTATTCCCCCAAAACCTGCGTCTCCTTTTCGGAGAGTGGGTAAATACGAGACTGAGGCAGCTCTTTCCCTGGCAGGAGGTCTATATGACAATCCCAGGGCCGATGCGGAGGGAGGCGGGCTGCTCTGGAAGCACTGAACACTTCTTTCAGATCGGAATACTGCACAGGAATTGTCACTGGATTCTTAGCAAGTGGGCTCTCTATGGTAGTGGAAGCAAGGACTTTAGATCTATGGTTTTCACCTTCTAAGCCCCATTTCACAATCCTTGCCCTATTCCAATCTATCACAGGATTATGAGTTTTTAACCAGGGTAACCCTAAAATCATTAGTGGAACCAGTAGCTCTAAAACATAAAACTCTATCTGCTCTTCATGATGTGGTTCCATTACAACACAAATCGACTTTGTCTTTTTTATCACTGATTTTTGCCCTAACAGCTGGCCATCCAGAGCGAGCACGGGAACTGGAGTCTGTAGTTTCTCGAGTCCGAATGAGTCAGAATGACGTCACCATCCCTCGGGACACGAAGTTCCCAGCTGATCCTGAATCTATTAAGGCAGAAACATAACCCGTTAAACAAGTACCATACACATAGACAGCAATTTTACATTGATTCCCTTCACTGTTGGACACAGACAATACAGGAAACCCACCCTTGTCAGAAAGGAGGGGACATGCTGCTACCAAATGTCCCTGTTGTCCACAATAGAAACACAGTCCCTGCTGTCTCCTCCGCTTCCTGCAAACTGAGTTTCTGATATCCCACTTCCATGGGTTCTGGTGAAGCTGCTTCAGGAACGAGCACGGCTGAATTTGGCGCTTTGATACTTGTTCCTCTTGGACTAAAGAAGGGCTGCTTGACTTTTCGATGTTGGTCGAGTCGAATGCTGAGTGAGATGAGTTGGTCTAGCGTTAATCCTTCATCTCGACAGGCCAACTCTAACTGCAACTCAGCGTTCAGGCCCTTTTTGAACACCGCAATCAGAGCTGGTTCATTCCAGCCACTGTCAGCTGCCAGCACGCGGAACTTGATGGTGTAGTCTGACGCTGTGTTGGATCCTTGTTTCAACTGTAGCAGCCACGTGCTGCTGGTCTGGCCTTGATCCGGGTGGGTAAATGCAGCCTTGAATTTCTTTCTGAATTCTTCATACCGAGGTGCTGTGTCACCTTCAGCTGCCCAAATCGCCGTTGCCCATTCCAGTGCGCGACCTGTTAATCTTTGTGTTATGAAAGACACCTTTTGTGCCTGAGGGATATCTGGGAATTCCGTGAAGTACAAATCACATTCAAACAGAAAACTGCGGCATGTTGCAGGGTCTCCCCCATATCTCTCTGGCTGAGAGGTGTGTCGGGGTGCCCGCATGAGTGTTCTCATGGATTGTACCACTTCCACCAGCTGTCCAACCACGGTGTTGAGTTGGGTTAGCTGGTTCTGATGTGTAGTGGAGGTAGCTCAGTGGGTAAGACACTTGCCTCCAAACCAAGAAGTCACAGGTTCGAATCCTACCTTCAGCACCACCAATGGGTCCCTGAGCAAGACCCTTAACCCCAAGTTGCTCCAGGGAGACTGTCCCCTGTAGGTAGGGAATGGAAGTCGCTTTGGATAAAAGGCATAAATGTAAATGTAACAATTTGCTGCTGCACTGGATCAGCTTCTTGGGGGAGTGGGATGTTCGCTGCATCCATTTGTTGTTGTGGTGTGGACATCTGTTAGACCGGGGTAGGGAAGGACGCACAGATGGGATCACAAGTAGAATCCACTGAGTTTTAATGTTGCTTCAGCAAGACCAAAAACAAAACAAGCTTTCATTCAGAAACGAAAAACTTCTCAGCATGTAACTTCCTTTGATACAACTTCGTCCATTATAGAGCAGAGTGCATGAGACCAACTGCAACAGATATGTTTATTAGGGAGACACAGATCCTTTTCTCCACTCGAGTTTTGCCAGCTTCAGTCTGCAAAACAGTCTCAATTAGTCCATTTCCTCTGAGCAAGAAACACTCACAGAGTTCACAGCTTAAAGGATACTGCTTCAACTTGGTTTTATTAAACTTGAAGTCCTCTCTGACTTCTCCGACCTCACACCCTCAGCCTGTATACCTTCCTGGTCCACACGCGATCCAGTGTAACGGTGTCCACACAAAGACTACCTGGATCGGCTGGGCTCTAAACACACAGACCTTCTCATACAACCAGTCATACGAAGCAGACGCTTAAGTTTCATTAGTGCTTTAACACAACACAGGTGGATTTGTGCTGAAGGATCTGACAGCCTACGGGTTGCCAGATCCCCTCTCAACACTCACTCACACACAACATACATACTTACCCTATCCCGAGTTAAGTTACCCCTAGTACTCAGGTGAGGGACTATGCAACCGAGACAGTACGGGTGTAACACAATCCACTTGATTTTGAATATGGCCACGTTTTAAGGCAGTAATTCCTTAAACATATTTTAACATTTAAGATTTATTAAAGTTCCAATATTCGTGTGACACTAAATACATCTGAATTATTTAAATACTGCACATTTTTTCTTACTGCACACATTATTAACGTGTGATTACCATGGAAGTGTCACTATAACAAAGACCAGTTTTTGAACTTATTCCGGCACTAATCAAACAGACATGACTTGCTTGGTAGTGCTCTGGGTCCTCAGAAGGGTACCGTGCCTCCCAAACATCAAATAAAATGGTGGGAATTTTGTTGTTCTCTGTTTTTGGTGCGTAGGCCGAACATCACAGCGTCCAAGTATTGGTCCCAGGTCTCTGGCTTTTGTCCCACCAGTCTACTCAGAGCTCTGAAAGAAAGAAACAAGAAACACACATATTTAAGGATTCAACAGAAATGTATAATTAAAATATGTTTTCAAGGTCAAATTTCATGTAAAATCAAGCCTTTGTATTGTGCCATTAAGCCTTTCTACTAAGCCATTAGTCTGGGGGTGGTATGGTGCACACAGGCTTCTCTTTATGTTCAGTTTTACACAAACTCTCTTGTTAATCTGTGAATAAAAACAAACAAACAAACAACCAAAAATAAGTGTCATTTTATAGTCAATGTATATACATATACAGTATATAGACAGCAGGGATGGACGGTATGACCTAAAATTCATATCACAGTAGTTTTTACTTTTTACATGGTGATGGTATTATATCACAGTATTACTTTGTTTATTTAAAAACAAAAGAATTTTCTTCAATGTTAAATATTATTTACAAGTTATTATTCACAAACAGAAGTATCTCTGTCCCCTGGTCTGTAAGGATTCTCATTGGTGCCTAAAACTGTGAAATAGTCCACTAACACACAGATGTATTTGTTTCTGTTTTCTGTTTCAACCAGTTTGCCAATTAGGTCCATCCCTAGCAGTTCAAACGGGTGGGTTACCTACAAGCAGATTTAAGAATATCAAAACAATGTTAATTAGCCATTTCAACCTTTTCTATAAGACATCATTAAACCCCTTCATGAATAATAAAGTTATATGTTAAAACAATGAGAAATTAGATGCAGAAGCAGAAATGAAAGATATTTATAACAATTAGCATAATTTTTTAACATTCACCAGAAATACATACATTGATTGGAGTGTATTGCACTTCTTCTTTAATTAAACACTGGCTGGCCTGGCACACTGTACATTCTGCCACCTGCATAATAATATGTACAAGAAATTATAATTGAAAACAGCTATTTAAAATACATTTTCATTTAGTTCTTAGTAGGGAGCTTTTTACAAACATGTGGGGGCAGAAACGTATATTTTTACAAATATCTTATTCTTAAATCTTAACACTGAACCATACATCCTTAAAAATAAAAATTCTTTACAGTGATGATCACATAGTCCTTTAAAGTAAAATTATATAAGGTGTTCTCTAAACAAAGAAAGAGAGAGAGAGAAAGAGAGAGAGAGAGAGAGAGAGAGGGAGAGAGAGAGAGGGAGAGAGAATACATATTCTGCATTATTTAATGTAGTATTATTAGAATGTTAATTTTGTCAAAAATACTGATATACATATTAATTGTCTCTTTTCTTTGTATCTATAGAGGAGATTAAATGTAGCAAACAGCGATCATGTAGCAAACAGGAGATGAAATGTAGCAAACAGTGATCAAATAGCGACTTAAGATTAAAAAACAAACAAACAAACATTTGTAAGTTTAATGTTCAACAACCCATTTATCTATATCTGCTGCCATTCCAGGCCTCTTTTATCCAATGTGAGCACCTGGTGGACTAGCGTGAAACTCAACAAAAATGGAGTCGGCCTCCTCAGCACCAACAGCAACCTTAGTTTTGACTGACTTTTGAGGTCATTTTGTGTAATATAGAACATTGCCTACAAAAGGGAAATATGTTATGAATTAGGTCATAATCCAAATTTATTCACAGCTTAAAGATTGCGTAAGTAAGTGCATTAAAGTTTAAAGCTAAATTTATGTAAGGTTGTTGTCATTTGTTCAGGTGACCTTTAAAATCGTATTATTCTTACCTTCAACCACATATTTCAACGCCTTTTGACGTAGCTCTGTTTTCTGTGCTTTTTAAACAGCAAAAGTGTAGAGTTTCTTTGTTTTATAATCCATGATCTGTTTGTATATTTGAGGATCCATGTTTGTTGGAAAACTACACTGTACTTCTTACTCTAGCCACAACGTAGCGTGCATGATTAGTGTGCATGATTAACGTGAGCATGCATAAGTAACAGAAAGCACTATTTTTATATACTTTTATATATATTTTTATATACTTGGATTTACACTTATCATTAAACATTAATGATTAAACACTGTAATTAATCATTATTTTTGTTATGAGCATTAAAATATTCACAAACCATATATATATATAAATATAAATATTTATAAAAAGGCAAGATGCCTTATAAATGTGATGAAGTTGTTGATTAAAAATGATTTATTAAAGATTACTTTCGATTTTACAATCGAAACACTATAAAAATGTTATTATTTGTGTTAATCCTAGATCCAAGTGGCAACTTTATTTATATCAACTGATTTTGGGGCATGCATTAATGTAGGAATGTGATCATATGGCCATATGATTGTCCACACACAACACTACATATATATGTTATTTTATTACTGCATAACATTGTTTATGAAATGAATCCAAATTTAGGTTTAAGGTACAAGGTTACATTATTGTCATCAACAGCTGTATACATGTACACAGTGAGATGAAATAACATTTCTCCATGGACCATCGTGCAACAAATATACAACATTCAATAAAGTGCAAAGTGCAACAGACATTATAATATAATGAATAAAAAACAATGCTACAGTAAAAAAGCCATGATGTGAAACATGTATGGTTTGTAGATAGATAAGGCACTGCAAAAGAAACAGAAGCACTGTAGTAACAATGGGTAATGTGCAAGTGCTGAATTGAGGTTGTACTGAGGTCAGCAGATGCTGACAGGATAAGCATCCCCTGTAAATTTACATTTCCGTTGCTCCCACCATCAAGTGATTTTCATAATTTGTTTCACGAATGAGGTTACAGTACAGACAGAATAAATAGGGGATGCCTTTTCTGGCAGCGTGGTGCCGAAAAAGTCATCCCTATAAATTTTGCATTTCTGTACATCCCATCATCAAGTGCTTTTAGTAAATTGCATTTGAGCATGTAATGATTGACCTGTGTAAGATTCACACATGTAGCTACAATACAGCCAGAATAAATAGGGGATGCCTTTTCTGGCAGTGTGGTGCTGAAAAAGGCATCCCTATAAATTTTGTATTTCTGCACATCCCATCATCAAGTGATTTAAGTAAATTGTATTTGAGTGTGTCGTAACTACCCTGTGTACATTTTACTGATGTCGCTACAATAAAGACAAATCTATTAGGGGATGCATTTTCAGGCAGTGCAGCTGTTACTGTATTTTTAAGGCTCTTGAAAATGTAGCTCTCATAATCAAGTACTGTTTATCTGAAAGTTTTTATCATTGTAGCTGTACAGCCAGAATAATGAAAGTATGCCTCTTTTTGGCAGGGAGTTTTCATTTCTGTAGCTCACATCTGTCACGGTCATGGAGGCTAAACCCCCATGACCATGAACTGCCTCTTTGAAAGGATCAGGCTGGAGAACGGGAATCCATTTCGTGGTCTTTATTCAGGAAAATAAAACAAGAAAAGAAACAAGGCTCAGTGGCTGTTACTATAACCAGAACGAGAACTTAAACTGTGGCTAACACACAGGGAACAGAGGACAATGACCGACAGGGAACAAGACACACAAGCGGAACTTAAATACACAGACAGGACTGGGGGAAACACGAGGCACCTGGAGAACACAAACAGGAAACAGGTGTTGAACCTAAAACACGTGACACAAACAGAACTAAACAGGCAGAACTTCAACATAAGAGCACCAAGACATGATCAGACTCACAGCAAAACTAGAATAACGATAAACACATGGGGGGGAAACATGAACAAAAGGAACAGAGCCAGTGGCTAAAAAAGCAGTGGCTATAAGCCCGCCACTGGCCGAACCATGACAACATCAAATACTTTGTCATTTGTATTTGAGAATGTCTTAACTAACATTTGCAAGATTCACTTAAGGTAGCTACAATACTACCAGATTAAACAGGGGGTGTCTATTTTAGCAGTATAGTTGTTGATAAGGCTCTGTAGCTTTATCAACAACTATGTGTTTTTTTATTCTTTTTATGTAAGAGAGTAATGACAGTGCAGCCAAATTTAAGAACCAATGTATTTCCTTGGAAAAACGCATCATCACATCGCTTTGTCGTCAGCATTAAGCACGTTTGTATACAATTTGGAGACCAGTGAATGTCATCTGAGATGCGTGGTGCAAGGCTGTTTAAGCCATACATTATACCGAGACCTAGCAGTTTTAAAATGATTGAGCAGCAAAATTTTGTTTTCAGTGTTACTGTACATGTAATACACGCTTATAATGTAACAGCAGTTATGTTACCAAATGTATGTCTGCTCCTCTAAATGATCGAAATCGACAATAACATACGTGTGATTGAATAGAAAGTCGCAAACTATTTTTAGAACCGTGATCTATCATATTTAATTGTAGTTTCTGATCTGTAGCAAATAACGTGTTGTATAATATGTTACCTATATTTTATGAGCTTACATAAACAGAAACTATAGTTTTCACACGTTAAGAAACAGCTTTCCACTCGCTGTTTCTGTGGTGCGAGCTCCTGAGAGGCAGGCATGCCTTTTTCGGCATAACACCTGTGATGGCTTTACTGACGTACTTCAGTGTGGTGTTAAATTAAGTTCAATCTTAAAGGACTATCTTCGTGTTTCACATCCAACGTGAAAGAGCCAGTGTGCGCCGCTAAATTACAATAACAGAATATGGATTATTTTTAAATTAAATTAACTGGGAGCTGGGGCTGGGAGCAAGCGGGAGCGGGCGGGAATCTTCAGAAATTAAATTAAATTAAAATATTTTAAAAATAGTCCCACGCAGGGCTCTAATACCAACCACCCTACCTGCATCTTTGCAAATGGTCTTCACATACTCTGTCAGAAACACAAGCTGAGCAAGCATGAATCTGTTTAAACAATGAACATGAAGCAATGTCATAATAGAACTCATGACCGTTCAGCTATAACTGAAACTGAAGACTCCTTTGGAATCTTGTGCTTGTTGTGTTGCAAATAAGTAAAAAGTGAAATCCAATTGTGAGATATTTAAATGTTGTATGCTGGGTCTACACGAGTCTGGCCTAAGTCTTCGGTCAGAAAGACTGCAGCTCT
>JBBPCW010292273.1:0-10346 GCA_037974425.1 Phenacogrammus interruptus
GGTATCGGAAAAATCGGTTTCGGCCGATCACACTTACACAAAATCGGTAATCGGAATCGGCCAAGAAAATTGCAATCGGTGCGTCTCTAGTAAAATATATATAAAAACACCATGTAGCCAAAAAATAACAACATGCTCTATTTCTTATAGTTATCAAAAGTAATACTACATTTTAAAATGTCTTAACAGCATGCAAGTTGCCATCTAATCACTGCTGATTCACTGAGAATTATATTTGTAATGTTTTTTTAAAGATTTTTCAATTGAGGAAGTGTAATTGATTAATCATGACAATCCTTTTATTTTTTTACATTCATTGGGAGCTTTTATATTTTAGTAGGTGGATGGATAACACAGTAATCCTCCTGCTGTCTTACCCCAGATATAATTATGTAGACCATATCAATATCTATGCAGTAGATCAACAGTACCTTGTTTCAGAGAACTGACTAATTTCTGAAAATACAGTCACTGCTCATGCGTTGCAAAATGCTGTCTATTGTCCGGCAACATTTTTGCAGAGTTGCTGTCAATCCCTTGACTCTCTTGGACTCTTGAGATTTATCTTATCTCCTTCCTGCTTTAGCTCAGTGCACAGCAGGCAGCCCTGAGGTTGCATTGCTGGCTGGCAGTGTGTCTAGCTGTGCTGCATTTTGTCCTTGTCTGAAGGTCTCTGGGGTGCCCTTGTGTCATGGATAAAGTACGTGGAGAGGAAGGAAAGGGGACTTTCTCAAAAGTCATCAGACTCACACTAAACACAGGAGTTACTACTTCAGTACAAGAGTGGACCAACAATCCGACCTATGATTCACCTGCAAATGTGTTTATTCATAGGGGCTGTTGTTATGTTGGGCAAGATTTCCAATGAGCTGGGAAAACAACCACATTTAATGTAAAAGAGCATTTTATAGTAAAGCTACTTAAATATCCAAAGCTAACATTAATATAGTGGCATGTTTAGTGTAATTTGTCTAGTTTTGCTTAGTTGTCGCTCTGTGCAGATGAGGAGAAAATTAGAAACCCACTGTTATGTAGGTTTTTGAACAACTTTTAATAGAGATTTTCTGACCTTTTATACCATTTTATGAAGCTTGTCATAAAACAATGCCTTTGTATTGGTCAGTTCTGTTTTTCGGTTCAAACTTTTTACACAGTCTGTGATGCAGACAAAAAATGATACATTAATTGTCACAGTTCATGATTGTGGTGAATTGCGCAGTTGGAATGGCAAACATGTCGTTCCAATCCAACTTGCAATACACACGTAACAACAACAGGATTCCACAGCTTTCCTTATCTTGTGTTTTCAGCATTTCCTCTAAGTATAGTCAGCCAATACCAGATCATTTCTGGATCAACAGCTTCTTTCCATTATTAACTAACACCAGTTCAAGCCTTGGGGAGAGGAGGTGGTTGGCTTTTCTGTGTGTCCCTGTTTTCATTGGCTTTCCTCTCATTTTCCACTCACTGATCAGAGCCATGAGGAAATCTGACAGATCCACATTGCCCTCTAACCATTTTTCCTGCAGTTAATGTGTGTGCTGTGAACTCTGACCGCAGAAACAGTCAGGAGGCATCAAGTGAATGAAGCAGGGGCATTAGGACCAGTAAACCACTCTCACCTCACACTCTCATGAGTGGACAAATGCAGCTTTCCGGGAGGCTGACTCTGCAGAAAGCTCCCATTCTTTTAGTGTATGCGATGGCAACTGGAGGTCTATCTTCATCCTGTGAGCATTTTCAAAGACACGAGTGATATCAGTGTTTAAAAGCTGCTGCCCTCTCCCTACACTGTGGTTTACCATATGAAATAAGTTTGCAGCCTCCTCTTTGTGAATTAATACTCTACAGATTTGGTTAGGTATGGGTTAAAGATAATAATTTTGCAAATAATTTTGGTATTCTACACAGTTTATATTATTTAAGACTTGGTTTTAAGTTTAAGAAATGTGACAATTAATAGCTTATAGCTGCAGTGTTTAGTTGCAGAACCAGGAGGGCCAGGAAGCCTCGTAGCTGCGGTGTACAGTCGCAAAATCTCATAGCTGTGGTGTAGAATGGCTGAGGTAACTGACCCAGGAAGCCACAGGAAGAAATCACATTTAGCTGTTGTCTCAGTCAATACTATGACAAACTGCTCAGCCAGCAGGGAAACATTAAAACATACAAAATTACCACACTTAAAATATTTTTTAAAAAAAAACCCTAAACTTAGCATTGATAGTGGTAACAAAATTTTCATTTGAGTAGTACCAAGTTGGCTGTAGTCTTTTGCTCACATTACTATAATATAGCTATCAAAATCTTCTTTCAGGTGTAATTTATACTCTTCAAATATTTTTGAAGAGGATAGTTTGATCTGGTTGTCCCCTGAGCCTGAAGGCCGAGCAAGGCTTGTTTATACCTGTTCCTGCATTTCATTGTGCCAGAAATTACATCTCAGCACCAGTTCTCAACAATAGAGGCCCTTGAACTAAAAGTAGCAACTCAAAACAGTAAACTGTCCTCAGCTCCAGCCAGCGAAGATGTCAACAGTGGCTTAGACCCAGCCCAAAACACTACACATTTGAGAATGCCTTTGTCTTGCATGCATAATAGATTTTGCACATGCAAGCAGCGGTTTTAGAAATCACAGCAGGGATGACTAATGAGCTCTGACGTTCTGACAGATGATGTCAAAAGGGGAAATCCTCTCAGTGAGTTTCTGTCTATTTTGTCCCTGTTCCTTTTACTTTGACCACCCATTAACTCAGGAGCACTGTCCCTGACAGGTTCTCAGTAGCAGGTTAGACAAGCTGCCATTGTGGATCCACAGACTGAAGGAAGAAAGCAAAACTGCCTCCGAGCTGAATTTGCCCGGCTGCAGGTCTGAGAACAGCTCAGTGATCAAGTTTCTCTTAGTTTATGTAGAGAGAATGAGAGACTCCTTTTTGTACTTTTTTGTTGAAGGCTTTTTGGGGCACACAGATGGGGTTTGTTGGAGAACCAGAACAGTGGGCACTGTGTATCAAGAAAAGATTCAGTGTTTGCTTCTCAGTGTTGCTGTCTCAGACCGTAGGCTACTGGGATTGCACAACTGTAACATGTACATACCTGTTCTGTCGCATCATATTAAATACATTATATACTTATGCCTCATCCAAAACAGTCGCAATTGTGTGGTGCCTCTTTAAGACAGCATGGGTCAGTGATTTGGTGATGTCAGTATGTATACGCCACCAGGAGAAGCATGAGAACGACTTTATATTCTTATCACTCAAACTGAAAGTACGTCACGGGTTGTATGAATACTGCTCGCTTTATGTTTTACAAGCCAACAGCCGTTCAAACGGGCTTTGTAATGTTTGTAATTAAAAGACAATTGCTGTGGAAATCCCACTACCAGTGTGTCGTGAGTTTCTGTCTGTCCCTGCTAAGTGATTTGCCACCTCTTCTCCACCACAAAATACAACCCCACATTACACGTTCAAAGAGCGCCCGTGTATAGTGAAAAACATGTTGCCTAAAATGCCTATTTTTATAGTGTTAACCCCCAAATATGCCCCCAAATATACTTACAGAACACTTTCATTTAAAACTCAGTTTAATGCATTACCATTAAAGACAATGTAAAAGAAAAACCCATTTTCTCCCCTTCTTTTATTCAGTTTACAGTATTATAAATACAGGGTTTTAAAAAGGACAAAATGAAGAACAAAAGAAACACTGAGACTATCCACGTGGTTGATTCTGGTCTGCAGCTGCCACAGGTGGTGCAAATGGCAGCAACAAGGACAAGTAAATAATCATAATCAGAAAACTTTATTACTTAAAAACGGTTAGCATTAGTGATTAGCATTAGCAGCGTGCATTAGCATAAGCAGCATGTGGCAAGCCAAAATAAACAATCGTACATAAAAGAAACATTGAAATAACTCTCTCTACCCACATGTTTAGGCAGGGCACTAATACTAAATAAACTGAGTTAACTGTTGAAAATTGGGTGAAAAAAGTTTAAAACACTAAAATACAAAGACAAGACACCAGACAGCAGGCACCTGTACTCTACGTAACATAGAGGAGAAATAAAGAACATTCTCGGATTGGCTACTTTCAAGCCTCCCACCTATAATTTCTGCGGTATTTTACAATTTGAAAATGCACCTTCTATATTGATACAGTTATATTTTATATGGAAATGTTGCTGAAATTACATTCATATTTTATACATTTATTATACATTCATATGCAAAATTAGTAAATTATATTTTTCTTGATACAGTAATACAGTAATCCACCACTTTTCGCGGTGGTTACGTTCCAAGAGCACTCGTGTATAGTGAAAAACCGCGTTGTTGTGTTTTTGTTAAAAAAAAAAAAAAGCCTAAAAATGCCTATTTTCATAGCGTAACCCCTAAATATGCCCCAACCATGCTCCCAAAACACTTCAATGTCATTTAAAACTCATTAACCTTGAAGATTTTGTGGAGATAAAAGCATATCTGTATTGTACAGTTGACATTGAACACCATCAGGACTAGAACATAAATACTGTGGCGAGTTTGCGAGAGAATGCAATAACAGACTGTTTGTCAAGCAAAACGTCTTTCATTCTCAACATTAACAACTTTGATCAGACGTTTTCAATAAAGAGTACTGTGCCCCCAACCAGAATGCCCCAGTACAGCACCCATCTTACCCAGGGCTCTTGAGCTGCCCCAACAATACTCCAGCAGCTAACACTCTGGAGAAGGGTGACTGGCGAGACAGGCTCAACCACCATATATACATACATATATATATGAAGTGAAAGTGAAGTGAAAGTGATCATTCGGTCATACGTGAACACACCACTGCACACAGTGTGAACAGCACGAAATTCACCCTCTGCATTTAACCCATTCACCAAGTGAATGGCCAATATTGTGCCAATATATATATATATTGGCACAAAAAAGCAAAAACAGGCGGAGCATACTTGCAGTTACCGCGTTGTTGTGCGGATTTCTGATTTCTGCATGCCTTTATCAGTTCGTTTCTCAGAAAAATCCGTGTTACACTGAATCTGTGACGTGAGGGATTACTGTATACTGTTTTCAATCAGTTTATGTAGACAGGAACATGGGTCTTGAGTTTGTAGATCTCTTTGTGTACCATAATGGCTTAAGCAGCATTAGGACTGTGTCACATACTGCATTGCTCAACCTTGAAACATAATAAGTAATTCTTTGTGGGAGTAAGTAAAAGTGCTTAAAGGGTTGCTTTGAAATCACTTGATATGGCTTGTAAAACAAAAAAAAAAACACAGTGTAAACCATTTAGTCATGAGTAGCTAAGCCATTTATTGATAATTCCAGAGGTGCTTAAATTCCACATATAGGGTGAGTTGCCCTATTTTTTTGTATTTTGTATTTCTGTAGTGTACACTGGGTGTGGACTTACCATGTTGGCTTAACATTGTAATACTCAAAATACAAAAAAATGTCCCACATTAGGGCAACTCACCCTACTTATAGCATTGTTTTTCTTTAATGTACCACACTCAGTACTGTATTTCTGTGGGCTTTTCTATTTTATGTGTACTTTGTGATCAAATGGGGGCTCTTTACAGTACTTCAGGTGTAGTTTTTTGTTTTTTCCCCTGTATTAGATGATGGTGCACTGTCTGTCATGGAAAAATGCAAAATGCACTGATGCAGGATGAGGTGAGCCCCATTTCTGGGACAGAGAGTGCATCAGCAATTAATGAGGACAGTAAATCAAATTACCGATAATGTCTGTTCTCTAGGGGCTCATTTTGGACTGGTACTGGGTTTTGTCATCTGCATGAGTCAGAGTCCTTCTTGCTGCTATTACTGCTGTAGATTAGCTTATTTGTTTATGTGGTTTCCCATAGCTCAGTCTGACCTCTGACAGCGAACCAATTGCTGTGAAGTCCCCAATGAGACCTGTATTCCAAAGTAGAGATTCGGAAGAGAAAGCAACCATCAGAGAAATGAATTTATTCATAAATAAGGCTCAGGGTTTAATAGTGCACAGAGTTCAACTTCAGCCCAGACCACAAAAACTTCCCTGAGAAAAGGAGAATTTCAGGGAGGGCTGCTGTCACTGTAATCGCTGTAATGAGGCCTGTGGCTTGAAGCTAAGTAGAGCTGTCACATGATTAGGGGTTGTTTAAGGCTGGACATTTTATCTTCTTCCATAGGCCCTGGCAATCACACCTTTTACTCTTTATAGTCACCAACTGATTTCCTCAAGAAATTTTTTACTAAGAATTTATTAAAATCCCTATTATAGACAGTTTACCAGAGTTTTCAAAGTCGATTCCTCTAATTAATTAATTGCATATATTGATTATTTTGATGTGTTTTAAAAATGGACAGTAACAAACAATTCAAAGCCTTTCAAAGATTCCAAAACAAACTTATAGAAGTAAGGACTTTAAATTATACACATTTAAAACAAAACACTAGAGAGATGCATATACATACTAATGTGTTCATCAGGCAATGTGTCCTGACTGTATGAGAAAGCAGAAGGAGAATGTAATATGTGCATTATAATGAAAAGTACTATCTATTATTCACCCATTTTCTGAGAAGGTAACTTTCAGTTGCTTTAGAGTTCATTGTTTTAGAGCTCATTCTATGTAGTAGGAGGATTAGGAATAATAAAAGCATTTTAAGGGGCAACAGTTCAGTAGAGTACCGTATAATGGTTCTAACTGAAACCAGCTTTGTGGCTAGAGAGTATGCTGTCTTAAAAAGTAGTCCTAAGTCAGCATTTAGAACATACAGCACATAGAAAGCTCTATGAAGGAAGCCATTATACTTGTGAAGGAGGAGGTATGTTTATATTCAGACTGAAAGCGGAAACCTCCCAGACCTCCCTTAAAAGGAATTCCATCGATTTTATATGCAAGTAATTTTAAACAAAGGCAATTTTTTTATATATATGTACTGTATATATAAAGCTGAAACAGTTTTTTTTGCTGTACACCATGTCCGATGCTATGAATGAAAAACAAAAACATTTTAAATAGTATAAAGACATGTCAGGCTTCAAGCTTTCTGTGAAGTAGGTTTTAGAGTTAAATCCTTCAGATGGCTGGTTCCTAACTGACCTGGTAGTTAGTTTGTCTCGAATGGGATGTTTTATATCACATTATTCCGAATGACATTTTTTCCGAGCTTTACAATGATTTCATTACACATATTTAGAAAATATTGATGGAATTCCCCTTCAGACAGAGTGCTACATGACCACCATGTGGAGAATGAAAGCAAGAGTGGATTCTGCTCTTGTTAACTTTTCACAATATCTTTTAAAGCTCATAATTATAGACACAGCATCCAAGTTTGGCCCCTTCTTGATGACCTCATGGGAGTCGACCTCATGGGAGTTAGTGGGCTGTCAGAAGACTAGATTACTCCACTATTGCTCTGATTTGAGTGATATCACTGATTTCTGTCTTTGTGAAAAGTACAGTGTTAAAACTCCTTAAAATTTTATCTGCAGATAACTAAACAAGATGGCCAGAGAGAATCTGAGAGTTTTTAACTTCTGCTTTGCTCTTCAAAAGTAATAACGTAAGAACCTATATAAATTCACAATATGATACACCGAGTCACAGTTAGATTTACAGTCTGTTTTAATCTGTGCTATAGACTTTTTAACCCTTATTTCAGAATTAGGTAATGACAAAAACACAGCAAAAATGTAAATGCTCTTTACATACAATTTTCAGTGCATTATAAAATTCAAATTTACATATCATCCCCATAGAAATATGTGATATTGACTAAGATTGCTTAATCTACACAGCCAATTGATTTTCTCTGCGTTTTTTAAAGAGCATTGATGAGTGAAACAATGAATATAAAATTTGCAATGGGCAGTATCACAGTTTTATCGAATCTTATTAAATTATGTCACATAACACTTCTGAGCACATTGTGCATATTGTCATTACTTAAGAAACACTGGTCAGCTGCATGTTTCATTCTAAAGTGAGCATAGTTGGTCATTTTTATGTGGAATTAATGCAGCACTGTATGTGAAATGTTGAACAAAAAGTTTGACTTTAAACAGCGTTCTCTAAATGTGACTCTCAGAAATTGTGAGAATGTATCAACAAGTATTGTCATATTTTTTGGCAAATCAACCGAATACCACCCTATCAAATACCCACCCCAATATGAAAACATGTTTTCTATAATCAGAGAGAACTGCAGCTTTAGGTTAAAAGCTGATGAAGGAGATGTTATTAAAAAGTTAACATCTCACCCCTTCGTGCCTGCCAAGATGTATCTGAACACCTGATGCAGCTCTAATGAGGGGATTAGCCCTGTGGGGAGGGTCTGAGGGTGGACCTCAGACACGCCAGAACATCAGATCAGACAGGCCACAAGCACTGAGCCGAGCCAGCAAAAGTAACTAGCAAAGGCACTATGCCATTTAATTATGATGTAAGTTTGCATTAAGTTTCCAAATAAACCTTTTCTTGAAAGAATACAAAACCATTTTTTTTCTTTTTTCTTGAATTGTTCTGCTTCCGGTAAAATTACACCATAGTTAGCTTAAACTCTGAATTTGCACCAGCATTTGGACAGACATATTACTATTGAATGCGAAATGTGTGCTTTGAAATGTAACAGTATTTTCAACAACACTACATGATAACAATTGTGTGAAGATTTTGCACGTTATCATGTGTTCTAATATCAAATAGATAACACATATTCATGAAACTCTGCTTGCTGTCATAGTTACAGGGATTGTGCTTAGCCTGTCACACACATTCCAAGACTTTTCCTCTGCTGAGATTTTATACCATTGGCTTAAAATCACTAAACAAGACGCCAGAACTGAAGGGAGGGAAGGAGAGATGGTTGTGTGGAGCTGAATCACTTTAGTGTAATACTTAGAGTAGCACTGGCATTACTTTGACCTCTGCATGATTGTTAGTTGCGAACAACACTGTAATATTATGATCTTATTAAATATACACAGATCATCTCTTCTCTATAATCACAGAAAAGGGCAGCAGATGTTTGCTGGGCAGGCATGGGCACCTGGCAAAGTATAGTGGCATTTACTCTTTCCAGAATGCACTGGTGATTCAGTAATGCTGTAGTTTTTGGGGTAGCACCAAGGCAGAGATGACAAAGACAGGATAAGTATGTCAGACTAATATTAGCATTTATCAACAATGTTCAGATATCTGGGGAAAACAATCTACTATTATAAAAAAATAACACTCAAATGCATGATACAGTTTTGTGAGTTATATTTCTTTTGTGGGCTAGTAGAGAATATCTTTGCTTATCTTAAATGCTACTTTTAAAGGTTAGTAATGAAAAGGTTAATTATCTTTATCAACCGATACTAAAAGTTTCTGTGTTGTTTCTCAAGAGTCTGAACACGTGTAAGATGAGTGACTGATAAATTGTAAAGAGCAGCATAATGAAGCAGTGCAAATCATTGAATAGTTGTGCAGTAACCTTCTCCCATCTAGATTCTTCCTGGCAGACGTGCAAAGAAGACCAAACACAACACATTCAGAGCTCATTCGTCAGCTCTTTTCTTTCCATTACAAAAGCTGTCGTGGTTCATTGCATTTAGACATAGCATTTTACTGATCTTATGTTATACTGTTACACTGTTTCTCAGAGCCCAGCCAGTATAAAATTTAATTAACCTTACCAGCCTTTCCAAAGAGCTAACAAATTTGTCTGATTTAACTTTATTTTGTCCAAAGTATATGGTGATAGTTTTAATTAATCAATATAAAACAAACTGATGGGATTGTCAGCTGTCACATTTCTAAATGGCCTTAAATAATAGTGTAGCGGGTGGAGTGTCTTTTAGTTCTTTTTGTTGTTTTAGCCATGGTAGTGTTTCATGTTCAAATTGCTTTATTCTGTTTCACTGCGAAATAAATGAGCGAATGGTGACCACCAGCTTAGCTGTCTTGATAATGAATATACACAAGAATGCAACTAAATTCTTAGACATTACTAGTTTTTATTCAAAAGTTGTTGCTTACTATTGTTGCTTACTATACAAATTAAGCCACTAACTAAAGCGGCTTTTCGACAATACTTATTAATGTGTGGACCTCAGTAATCACTGATGTTATTACTTAACTAGTCTCAGCCTCAGACGTCACGCCCACGGAACGTTGGCTAAACCTCTGATGCATATGGTACACTTACCTGGAAACACTTCAGGAATGTCAAAGTCGTCATCTGATTGGTTGAATTTTATTGGATTTCCGGGGACGCGAGTGTTGCGTTTATTTTCAGTCCGCCGGGAAACAAAGCGCAGACGTGTGATCACAGACGTGTGATCTACTGATTTACTCG
>JBBPCW010292309.1:0-10345 GCA_037974425.1 Phenacogrammus interruptus
CGTTTGGTAGCGACGCTTGATCGACGTCAGCAAGGCGTTCAACTGGCGTTAGTCTGACGCCGTTTAACGCCAGCCTGGCGCCCAATCTGTAGTTTTGTGTATTTACCTGTGGGGACAGTAATTACTCTGTCCAGAGTGTTTACACGTGTGTCATCTTGGCTTATAGCTCTGCATTGAAAACATGGATCCCTATTCTTTATTAAAACTCACCGTTTACATTCTTGTTTTAAAAATCCCCCTGATACGGCACCGTAGGCAGGAGAGGAATAAAACGTGGTTTTTCGTAGTTGCCGTACAGAATCATGGGACATATTCGGTCCTTCAGAACGTCAACCGAACGCCATGGAAACGCCACAGCGACGTTTTCCACGCGTTCGTTGGGATTTTGACACCAAGAGAACGTTGCATGCAGTGCTTATTTGACGCCATCAGAACGCGCAGCCGGCCGAACGCCGGTGCTGAACGCCCGTGTGGACGCTTTGATTTGCTTCAATGAGCAGAAAAATAGGCGTTCACCTGGCATCACGAACGCCAGAAAAACGCCTAGTTCAGACGTCCGTGTGTTTTAGCATTTGTCTCTGTAACCTTAGCAGAATGGATTTTTTGCCCCAGTTAGTTATGTTGCAGCTGCCAGAGGCATGACATCATAATGCTGGCTCCAAGACTCTCTCTCCCCTGTACACTGTTAGGTGACTCGCCCCTCTGCTTTTTCTCTTCATACACTCGACCACGACTCGACCACAAGTATCAAATCTTTAAACGATCAAACCTCTGCCCCTGATCAACCGATCAGAAATACATCGGATATTAATACGTCTTAGTGCTGGAACTATGCCAAAACTGCAAATGGCTTTTTTCAGCTATCAAAAGAAAAACAATAAAATGTAAGAACAACAATAATGTGATTGCTTCTGCTCAAGAATGCAACTGTAACATCATCTCACCAGTTTAGTAGTAATTGCTGTAAGAATAAGTGAAAATGCATTGTTTCTCAGGTTTTGGGCCCCTTACTGCTATTTTAATAGTCAGGCATCCCAATACTTTTGTCCGTACAGTGTATACAAATGAGGCAGGCCATTGGAGGTCTACCTGTACTTACGTGTTTGTGTGTGGTAAAATAAAAAAAATTAGAAGCCTCAAAAGTCTCAAAAGTGGGTGGTGATGAGTCACTGTCAGATGACTTTGGATGGCAGGACAAGAGAGAGTCGACAAGAATGTCTCCATCTTTGCTGGTCAGGGTGCCATCCATTCTAGCTGTTCCTTTAAAGGCTGTAGGTAGTAGTAACTCGGCCTGACTTCATTGAAAACGACCATTACTAGCTCATAGACGGTTGCTCCATTCTTGACCACTGATACAAAGTAGCATTGGTTTATCTGCAATCTCTTTGAGGAGACTTGTGTTACACCTAATAGCACAAATAGCAAACAATATAGAAAATAAACACAGTCAGCGATGAAATGTGACCAAGAGAGCAGAGGCTGTTTCCTCTCACTCCTCCTGCTTTACTCTTTTTCCCTCTTCTGTCATTTACCTCACTAGCCACGCAAAGACCTGAATGAGTGCTGGTAAAAATGAAATGCCCCACTCATGTCTGTCTCACATGAAAATGAAAAAGCATCCATCCATCCATTATCTACCCCTTATTCCTGCATTCAGGGTGAAAAAGCATATTCTACTTAATTCCTTGTCTTAACTGTAACTTGCTTCTGTCTGCCTCCCCAGCGGTGGACTGTGGGATTCCTGAGATTTCAGATCCAGATCTGATGGTCCTAACAGAGGAAAATCCACTCACTACATACAAGCAAAACATCAGCTTCAAGTGTGCATCAGAGTACTACCGACTGGTTGGACATGGTAAAGGCCTTGCAGATTGTTTGGGTGTGGGTGTGGGTGTGTCTGTGCTACTGTAGGTCTTGGAAAATTGGTGCCAGAAAAAAATTAATTGTTTATAATGGATTCTGAATATTCATATTTTTCATTACAGGTATACATGTCATGAGTACATGATTTATTCTGACTTATTCTGTTCATGCCTGTTATCTTGTAACAGATAATTTCATCTGCAATGCTGATGGAAACTGGGAACACAATGGTCAAATTGTTTCCACTGAGGGAGATTTGCCCAAGTGTCTTCCAGGTATAAAACTCAAATGTTGAAAGTTAATCAAGCAGTCATTAGTTTTGCATACATGCATACTTATAAATTACAGGCATTCTGAAAGAGTCTCACTATTTAACCCTCTGTTTCCAATTCTTTAACTCTTTCTCAGTATGTGGCATCAATAACGAGGTTTCTGCTGGAAGGGTTTTTGGAGGAAAAGAGGCCCGTTTAGGTCAGATACCATGGCAGCTTCTGATAAAACATCCTAAACGTGGAGGTGCTTCTCTGATTAGTGATCGCTGGGCAGTCACAGCAGCTCATGTCGTGGAAGACATTGGCGTAGGATCTGTGTTCCATGGAGGTATGATTGATGGAAGGAGCCAAAGTGCAATTGAAATGGTGACTGAGAAGATAATTATTCATCCAGACTATAAAAGGACGGTCCTAGATAATAAACGGTCAGACTTTGATAACGATATTGCCTTGTTGAAGATGTCTGCCAGGCTGAAACTCAGTTCTTACCTCAGGCCAGTGTGTCTGCCACAGAAAACAAAAGGGCCAGTGATGGAGGGAAAGATTGGAGCAGTCTCAGGGTTCGGAGCAACAGAAGATGTTAAAAAAAGTGCACATTTAAAGTATGGTTATGTAAAAGAATATTCAATAGCTCCTTGTTTTCCCACCCTTCTAACGGTCACTGATAATATGTTCTGTGCTGGAGGATATGATGAAGAAAAAGTGGATAGCTGTAAAGGTGACAGTGGTGGTCCACTAGTCATTCCGATATTGGGAGCTGGGCATACAGAAACACCTTTTCAGCTCAAAGGTATCGTTTCATGGGGTCCTACTACATGTGGAGATGAAAACTTGAAGGGCTACTACACCAAAGTGGAGAACTACCTGGACTGGATCAAGGAAACTATGGAGAAGAACTAACACCAGCTTTATCAGTGGTTATAACCAGTTAACTGAATATCCAATCACCTTCACAGTTTAATTGTTCAAATTCATTAATGTGAAGTTAACATTTGTTCAAAATCTTAAAAAAATAAAAAATCGAGAAGCCTGAGAAGTGGAAAGGAAAATCTTTCTATTTTGAATTATTTTCTTATTTCATTTTTCATTACAAATTACTGACAATGTATGAAAATATTATCAAACAAATAATGTGAAAAGTTGAATGATTAAAATTTGTACACT
This sequence comes from Phenacogrammus interruptus, assembly GCA_037974425.1. NCBI lineage: Eukaryota > Metazoa > Chordata > Actinopteri > Characiformes > Alestidae > Phenacogrammus > Phenacogrammus interruptus. The sequence goes on from JBBPCW010292309.1 coordinate 3,300, forward strand.
GGGGCTTTAATGGTGATGCATCTGGGCTAGAGGCTTTTCTTAGGATTTCATTCAAGTGAATTGTTATTATTTTTGTAATCTAAATAAATAATAAATTACTTACAAATAAATTCACTTTCTATAATTCCTCTAAATCTTCTAGGAGACTGGATTGAATAAAAGCATTTTTAGTCTTGTGTGATGTGTTATGTCTTACACATAATAACTAATGCTTTGCATTGTTTGACACTATTCTGGAAGAAGCTCCAGACACTCCATCAAGAAACACCAGAAGAAGCTTAAAGTCATTATGAATCAGGTCAGAAACACTTACAGGTTTAACTTACAGGTTCAACACAAACACTGACACTTTTAAATATTGTCATAAATGTTAATGAATGCCCTAATATATAGATATAGATAGATAGATAAATAAATAGATATATAAAACCTGGAAGATTCCTCTGGAAAATTCAGTTTCAAGCAGCTGTACACCAGCATATAAGTAAATGAAAGAAAGAAATTCATGAAAAGATAAAAATATAAGAAAAATAAGAAAGGCTATATAAGCCGATGTAAGAAAATGAAACCGATACAAGACAAAGAATAATAAGAAAAGAATATAAAATATATTTTTAAAAAGTGTAAAAATAGCAGGCACACAAAGTAATGATAATAAATAGCTGTGGGATGATAGCGAAAAAAGTGCTTGTATGTGATTATTATTGCACAGGTAACAAGTAATTATGAGTAATTATTGCACTGGTTTCTTTCACAGTCCTGTTCATGTCCAATAATAAATAATTATTATTGCACAGGTTTATTGCACAGTTATGTAGTCTATGGCACTGTCACTAGTGTTTGATTGTCAGCAAGGAGTTGAACAGTTTGATGGCGTGTGGGACAAAGGAGTTTTTAAGTCTGCTGGTTCTGGACTTGGGGAGAAGTATCCTGTCACTGAGCAGACTCCTCTGGTTGCTACTCCCCCAGCACAATACACTGGACGTTAGCAACCACAGACTGGTAAAACATCCACAGGAGCTTTCTGCAGATGTTGAAGGACTGTAGCTTCCTCAAGGAGTACAGCCTGCTTTGGCCCTTTTTATACAGGTGCTGTGTGTGGTGTTTGCTGTGTGTTGTGCTGCAAAGACAGGGTGCCATGTGGATTGTGGGGGAGGGGGGTAGTTTGAGGAGGCGAGGTGAGGAAAGAGAGGGGGCCTGTAGTGAGGGTGAGAGTGTAGGGGCTGTGGGCTGGTCAAACCTATTGAAGAAATTGTTGAGTTTGTTCGCCTTCTCCTTGGTCCTCTCTGCTGTGCTGTTCTTGGTGTTGTGACCTGTGATTGTTTTCACACCTTCCCAGACCTCCCTCATAGTGCTCTCACTTTTGTTTTCTTACCCCTATTGCTTCCTTTTTAATTTGGTCACCATGCTTTATTGCATGTTATTTTTAGAAGCAACATTGACCTGATGTTGTCTACTATGAAGCAACACTATTGATGTGGAATTTGACCTGTACTAAGAAAACATGCAAAAAGGTTTACGGGAAATGTTGTGTCTACAGCATCTCTTTCTCTCATCTTTGCTTCTTTTGTTTGTAATGTTTGCTTTCTCTTTACTGCAATATGTATGTAATTATTTAAGGATCTGACTATAAAATTGCTGAACTACCAGAACTAGGATAATATTTGTGAAAATGAGAACCATCTTACCAGTATTCAGTTTAATTTTAACTCAACCAAAAAATACCTTGATATTTTGCTGATGACTGAGGTCATCACTTACATGGCATTTAGATATAAAAATAAAACTACAATTGTTTTTGAATATCACTCACTATCTGTTATTCATTCTCTCTCTGTGTCTCCACTCTTTCCCTTATTGTTCCTTCGCCAAATCAAACAAGTCCAGTTTTGCGCTGACTTTTAAACTTTCGCTGTATTAACTTTCCTCATTTCAAACCACCACGGTTTCTCTCAACAGGAAAACCTAGAAAAGTGCTGGAAAGCTTCAGTCAATAATGAGCAGGACTCGTCTAATTCTGTGGTGAGTTTTTACTCTTGAACCTCAGGAATCCCCAAAACTGGATTTGAAGTGATTTGCTCCATCAATATCAAATATAATTTTTTAGATCTGTTAACTCTTTAGATTAATACATGTACTGCATGTTTTGACTCAGAACTTAGCCACAGGAGAAGTGAAACTCAAAGAGAACAGACAGGATCCACTTAACTAGATAGAGATTAGAGACACATCCTACAGTTTACTATGGAGCCAGGACACAGCAGCAGTGCCTTTTCATTACTGTAAGTGTTTTTTTCCCTCTAATTGAGCTCTCAAATATCTTACACACCCTGTAAGATCGGGAGACCTTAAAGGTTTCATCGGTGGTCACGTCTTGGTACCATTTGTTTTGAAGGGAAAGGGGACAGGAGGGGGAATGAGGACATTTCTGATCCTGGTCAGAGTACCGGGAATTGCAGAGCGCCAGATTTTGATCCAGACTGGTGTGAAGTTGTGTTTAATGGAGGCTTAAGTTAGTGTGAGGTGCATCAAGGTCTACTGATAATCTTTATGGGTTTTTCTCGGCTGAATGGAGCTTAAGTGTGTGGTCCACTGCGATCTTGGTAGTCACAGCTTTCAGTGAAGATTCCACAGTGGTCAAATCTCAGTCGAGACTGTCAATGACTAAAAAATGTTCAAAACCCCGGACTGAGCGTTTCACTTTCAGTACCGGTAAAAAGTTGATCTGCTTTGTTGCGCTGGCTTTTAATTATTTATTTCTTTGAGTGCTATTTATTTATTTGTATGTTTGTTTGTGTAGTTATTTATTGGTTAGTTAGTTTGTTTGTTAGTCAGATGTCAAACATTAACTTGATGCCTTTAATAGTTTGTATTCAGAAGTGTCCAAACTTTTACATAACACTAGATCAGCATAATACAGCGTGGCTTGGTCAGGAGTTGTGTCACTGCAGATAACATTAAATAAATGGATGTTGTGTATGTTCTATAGTTTACCACCTCTCTCTGTTTCTCTCTTTCTCTCTCCCTCTCTCTCTCTCTCTCCCCAGTCTGCTATGGATAAGCGTTTGCGAGTGTAGAGTTGCGATGTATGGGCAGGTTCAGTCTCCACTGTATCCTGATCCCTATCCAGGTGATCTCCATACACAGTGGGATCTGGAAGTTCCCAAGGGTTACAAGGTCCAGCTCACCTTCAGCTACCTGGACATTGAACATTCTGATGACTGCTTCTATGACTCTCTGATGGTAAATGGTTCATAATCATAATTGTTTCTCACATGTCAATGTAATATTGACACATGTGTTCAAGTATTTTCCAATGTAATTTCTGGCTTTTAGCTTCAATCCAGACTTGGTAGTATAAAGCGTTGGGAATGTCCTGTGATGAGGATTCTTTGGATATAATTTGTGTGTTTATGTCTATGTCTCTTTAACTTGAACTGATTATCCAAGGTGCACAAGCACTGAAATATTTGCACAGTAGCATTCGATAAAACCAATACTAACAATTTACATTAAATAATAACAAAACGTATCTGCATATTTGCATGGAGCTACAGTCTAAATGTGTAAGAAAAATCTATACTTTTGTAATTGTGTAGATTCCTGAACAAGGTGTACTTTTGGTATTCTTCACATGGGGCTAGGTATACATTAAGAATGAAATTGTTTCATCCAGAATCCCCAGATACATTTTATTTGGTTTGGTTTCACAAGTTTTCCTCCTAATATATTGTTTTCCATATTGAACTTCAATACTTCCACTGTTATACCATCAGTTCTGAAATGTTCTGCTTCTAGACTGAGATCTCTGCCCCAAACTGTGATAGTAGACATTATTGTCTGATTAATTAGAATGAGAAGCAGGCCCAGATCGAGAAGCAGGCCTCTGTTATGGTGTGTTTTGGCAGCTTTATTAGTGCAGAAATGGAAGTGAGAGTTGAAACTCTTCTGTTATAATTTTGCTGACTGTTAAATAAACTATTTTGAGACTATTTTCATTTCTCTTTTGTTAACAAGGTTTTGTATGGCAAGAAAATTTTGGGGAAGTTCTGTGGACAGAAGTCCTCAGATGCACATCATCCTGGCAATGAGCCCATCTTGTCTCCTGGCAATCATCTCCAGCTGGTGTTTGTGACAGACGATTCGAACCCAGGGCCTCAAAAATACCTCGGCTTCTCTGCTTTCTATCAGGCTGCTGGTAAGCTATTAGAGACATTGCTGTTAAGACTTTACTGTTTCTCAGTGCCAAGTAAAATGTATTCAGGTAGTACTTTCCTACAGTCTAAGGGTCCCAACGCAGTTTTATAAAGATCCAGATCGACAACTCTGTAAATCGAAGTTGAAAAAAAAAACTTGAGAAAATGCCTGATTGTAAACTCTTAAGCAGTTTTTGTTCTGAATGTGTAATGAACTTTTAATCAGAATCAGAAAACTTTACTGATCCCAGAGGAAATTCCTTATGTTACTACTGCACAGGCACACAGAGACACAAAAAAACAGAACAATATAAAATATCTAAAGTCTAAATAAATACAAACAAATAATGTGAAATACACTATAATGTGAAACAAATAATGTGAAATACACTATGCTATATACACAATTGTTAATGTAATAATACAATAGATAAGTAACTTACAGTAAAGTGAATTACTGGTAAGAGTATGTTATGTAATAGAGCATCTCTACATGTTTATTTAGATGTGGACGAGTGTTCCTCTCCTGTTTCTTCGGAGGACTCTGATCCCCCTTGCTCTCAAATCTGCCTCAACACTCTGGGCTCCTACATGTGTGCTTGTGACCATGGCTACCAGCTGAGAGGCGATGGACGCAGCTGTGTGTGTGAGTGACACCTTTGCAGAAATCTTGACCCCAGAATGTTATGTCCAAATTTACAGCTGGCTTTTCAGTCTTCTTTCATTACACCCATGCACACAGTTTCTTCTCTGTTATAGTCGGCTGTGGAGAGGAAATTTTCAAGGAGTCCGAGGGGACGTTGTCCAGCCCTGGATATCCAAACAGTTCCCCCCTCGGACTGGACTGCACCTACAACATCGCTGTTGAACCCGGCTTTGAGGTCACGCTTAACTTCAGCAACACTTTTCATATTGAGCAGGTCTATAACAAGGGACCCGTCTGCCTTTTCCACTGGTTGCTGGTATGAAACATTGATGCATTTTATTTTTGTAATGTGTGTCTGTGTGAAATGAGCCCTGTTATAATCAGTCAAGTCAGCAAACCAGCAGGCATAAAGATGTTTGAACAGAAATGTGTCACAAGATATTTTGTAGTGAGTCACAGAATCACTTCCTTTTTTCTGGCTTCTCTTAAAGGATTTTTAAACTGGCCATCAAATAGATGATCCTTGTTCAAGAATCTACAAAATTACAGGTATTAGCTGATGAGCAGCTGGCGACAGAGCAAACTAGCCCATAAGAAAATGAAATGCATACAACTTTTAAAAGTCTTATACTGCCAAAAACAAATCTTATGTGGCACATACCATGACGATGGCCCATTTCTCATTTTCCTCATGTATGAATAAAGCACACATCTACAGTGCTTATATGTTGCTTATATGTTGCTTATATGTTGCTTATATGTTGCTTATATGTTGCAAAACTATATAAGTTTTATTTTGTATATATTTAATATGCATTTTACATTCCACATAAACTACATATGAGGTTCTAATACAGCATATAGAGAAGTCAAACTGCATGCAAAATGCATATTAAATGCATACAACTTCTATAGTTTTTAATCATGTGCATTAAATACATATACTACCAGTCAAGTGTTTTTGCCCACACTGAGATTTTCTGCATTTGCCTGTTACTCACAAAATATTAACTATAAACATATTTTTGGCCACCAAAAAATGTTACATCATCTTCACCCTTTGTTTACCTTTATTAGCCAGTCATATTTTTATTCATCACCACTGACCTATAAAAAGTCACCTAATAAAAACCTGCAAATGGTACACAAAATAATATAAAATGGTAAATAATATAAAAGTGGTAATGTCCCACTGTCCACTTGTTCCAGTTCCCTCTAAATGTAATATGTTTGCGTACAGCAGCAAGGCTGAGAAATTCTGTGAAAGAACATAACATTCAGGTACATTGAGGTTATTCACTTTCTTTTTCCAGGTCACTGTCCCAGGTCAGAAGCCCATGAAGTATTGTGGTGAGAAAAGCCCCGGAATCCTCCGTACTGGCTCCAACAAAGTGCAGGTGGAGTTCCACACAGACACCACAGGGCACAGCGGTGGATGGAGCCTTCGCTATACTACCCAGAGTAAGCAGGCAGAGCACAGGAGGAGATCAACCAGACAACTAGGAAACTAGAGACAGGAAAGCCAGAAACATTCGGTAGCTAGGCATGACAGTCAGCATGGCTTATTAAAAAAATAACATGGACAATTGCTGGGTGATATCTGAGAGGAAGAGAGTGGGAAGTTATTGACAAAAAGTTTATCACATATGAATGTACAGCGAAGAAGCGCATGGTCATCGCTAGGGCCATATAAAAATAAAGGGTAAAAGAGCATCTGAGGGTTAAGTGTCTTGCTCAAGGACACAATGGTAGAAAGTAGGGGTTTGAACCTGTGACTATGTGGTCATCGAGTTAAGCAGGCATGTTTTACACACTAGGCTAAAACCACCCAACTGTAGTCAAATAACTAGTTGTTTAGACTGTTCAGCTCCATTAAGATTGTTCATCTGTTCTAAAGGGGTGGAGTGTAAATTAGATACAAATATCAGCAATGGAAGAGTGACCCCAGCATCCCCCCAGTTCTTCTACAGAGACTACATCCATGTACGCTGTGACCAGGGCTACAAACTCATGATGGTGAGAGATGATCGGGGTAGTGGGATAGGGGTAGTGATTTCTCTACTGATTCACTAATTCTCTACTGATTTACTAAATGGTGATCATTTTTACTCTCTTTTACCTTTATTCCTTGTATCTCTCTCTCTCTCTCTCTCTCTCTCTCTCTCTCTCTCTCTCTCTCTCTCTCTCTCTCTCTCTCTCTCTCT
>JBBPCW010292342.1:2500-10345 GCA_037974425.1 Phenacogrammus interruptus
CCCCCCACCCCATCCCCCCATCCTCCATCCCCCCCCCAAGACTCCCCTCTTAACTACACCACTGCCAACAGTTTTAAGAATACTGTACAGAGCGTAAGACAATATAAAGCACAGAAAATGAGACACACTGCAGCTCGACTAGCAGTATCTTCTGCAGTAACACTATTAACACGTCTGTGTCTCGTAAAGGCTGTAACAGACTGCCTCTTTCTGCATAACTTAATACACTAACAGTAGGAATTGGTTATAGAGGTGCTCAGAGAATCCAATGGGACTGGACTGCAGTCAATGGTGCAGTGCGTCTGGTGTGCGGTAGTCTTTAAAATGATCACGTTGAATTAGAACATGCACTGCTGAATAAACGCTGAATCAGACAGACACTCCTAAAGGCTGGAACTGACTTTTAAAGACCTATTCTGGCCCTAGTGGACTCCAAATTGAATATAAATACAAGATATTACTTGGGCCTAATGAAGGATTGTAAATGGTGATTCACCATTGAAAAATTCAGGATTAAGCCTAATCTCGGTTTGGTCTTATAGACACTCTGAGAGGCTGGAATACTAACTGTAACACTGGGTGGGCTAATTTCTGCACATTAATCCAAGACTACAATGATTAAGCAGGACTAATTGAAGGTCAGTGGAAAGCTACAGGTGATTCACAATCGAAAACCTCAGGATTAAGACTAATCTTGGCCTGGAGGGTGGAATTGACTCTTAAATGACCAGATTGACACCTGAGGGCTAAGACTTTAGGTTATATTTCAGTAGTATAGATGTTAAGCCTATAAATGTTGGATTACAATTGAAAAGTTCAGGATTTAACCCAATCCAGATCCCAGGGATCACGCTTAATATGACCCTAATCTTGGGTAAAGTGAACAGTGCACATGCGAATGACCGTAACATTGGACAGGTACAGGCTGTAGGGTTTAATTCAAGGTCGAGAGGGCTAACTGAAGGTCCATGAAAAGCTACAGGTGATTCACCAAAGAAGAACTCAGGATTAGGTCTAATCTCAGTCTGATTTTATAGACACTCTTACAGGCTGGAATTTCCTATTAAATGACCAGATTAACACCTTGCAGTACTGTGGATAATAGGTGCAAATACAACAAATTACACAAATTACAACTAAAAAGTTCAGGATTAAACCTAATTCGGGTCCCATATGGGGTTAATTCAAGGCCAAGCGGGCTAACTGAAGGTTAGTGAAGAGTTACAGGTGATTCCCTATTGAAAAGTTCAGGATTAAGCCTGATCTGGGTTAAGTCAACAGTGCACATGATAACGACTGTCACGTTGGAAATGGGCACATTAATTCGAGGCTACAGGGGTTCATTCGCGGCCATGCGGGCTAATTGAAGGTCGGTGAAGAGCTACAGGTGTCTGATCTAACAGAGTGGGCGGGTTAATTCAGGCTTGCAGGAGTTAACCGATCCCCGTGGGCTTTGGCTCCGTGTTTGTGAGCTGTGTGTGTGCGTGTGCGTGTGTGTGTGAGTGAGTGAGAGAGAGCTCTGTGTGTGTGTGTGTGCTGGTGTGAATCAGTGACGGACCCGCATTGCATCACAGTCCTCGAGTTCCGTTCAGTCAGCTCCAGTGCTGCTGTAGAGCGGAGGGGATTGAGGCGCATCCAGCAGCAGCATCTCGCCCGCTAGACCACGGACAGCCCCGGCACTCAGCAACAGGGCAGCGAGGAGAGGAGAGAAAAGAAAGAAAAGGAAGAAAACACTTGCCGGCACCGGACCCAGCCCATTCACCCGTTTCGATAGAACCCAAAGCGAGCGGGTGATGAAGTTTTAGATGGTTCTGGTTCGGTTCGGCCAGGATTTCCCCTCATCTCCCCATCCTTCAATGGAGCAGCGCAGGTGACGATAGCCTCGGTTCAAAAGGAGCATCCAAAGCCTCAGAGCTGGAGAGGGCAATGTAAGTAAAAATGTAAGCCCAACTGCAACCTGTTAGTCTTCTCTGCACTAAATGCTGCTGTTCTTGGGAGACGTGGGGGGGTTTAGGAGGAAAGGGTGGGGGGCGTCAAAGTCATCAGACTGAGATCATCTTAGCAGGTCGTGTATGGCTCCTCCTGGCTCCTCGTATCGATTGTGAAGGGCATTTTCATGGCACTTGGTGATGAGTGGAGCTCAAGGGCACACAGCTATTGGCACCCACATTATGGCACCAGATTGCTCTGGCTTGGTTCTCAGGCTGCACCAATAAGACTAGGCTAAAACCTGGCACAGGTTGGGAAATCTGACTTTATAAAGAAATTATGGCTTAGAAAAACTTTGTGTGGATGCACATCCAGAATGCTGTCTGGTAAATTCGCCCTCTGTGTCTGTTCATTCTGAGAAGAAGAAGGATAACAAGAACTTGCAGATTTGAAGATAATGCAGATTTTATTTCTGATAGAGAGATCCAGCCCTGATCAATAGACGATGGCTGAGCTTTTGCACCAACACACTTAGGCTGTTCTGTTAAACACAGGCTGCAGCATTCACTCGACTCTGCAAATGAAGCTTTAAATGAAAGCCAGTTTAAGTGGATGCTCATCTAGTCTCTTGATGAAAGCATCATCAGGGTCCTGTTAATTTTAATACAGAGATCTAGATAGATGTTTGTGGCTTTGCACCAATATTTATGTGCCAGAGCTTTAAATACACACAATCGTTGGACTGTATTGAAGCTCAGAAAAAAAGCAGGACCACAAAAACTTTGGGCAGCTATTGGTTGTTGACTGGGGTGTGCAATATAAATGACCTCTGATAAGAGGTAACCTGATGGTTGAGGGTTTTGCACCAACACTATCAGGACTATTAGAACATTTAGGACGAGACATTTAGGATTGAGACGTCTTTCAGACATGCAGATTATGTCTATATTTTAGAAGTATGTAAGTATGTCTTCTATTCAGATTCAGTATTTGGATGTCAATATTGAGTTCAGTATATTTGAGTGTCTGGTTTGGAGACCTGTTCACAGGTGCTGGTTAAAAGTTTGCCTGTTGTTGCAGAATCAGAATCAGAAAACTTTATTGATCATTGAGGAAATTGCTTGTTATGACTGCACAGACACAACAGATACAGTATACAGATATACTGGGTATAAACACTATAGATAAATAACTTACAGTTAAGTGAATTACTAGTAACTAGGGATGATTTTTTTGGGCCGAAACCGAAAACCAAAAATGTGGAAACTCTTGGCCCGAAAACCTAATTTATTATACCAATTTTTTGTAATATTGCCAGTATGGCTGGGACTGAGTGCACTTGCATTTGCATAAATTAATATTCATGGTTCAAAGAATAAACCGGTTACAAAACAATGAAAATATTTATTTAACATTCAAACAATCTAAAATAAAATTTGAAATGTTATTTGAATAGCCTAAAAGCAAGAAAGATGAAATATTATATAATTAAATATCTTCTCTCATAAAACAAGTGAATTCAACTAAATATTAATATTCTGAACAAACAGTGTTCAGAACAAGTGCTTTAAAACTGTTAAAAGGTAGAACATTCTCTGTAGGCCTGAAACAAAATAGTGTATTAAAACAGACACTGGCAGTCCATATATTAACCGGAATCACTGGAAAACTTTCTTGCCTTTTCAGAAACACAGATGGAGTGGGTGTGCTTGAAGGGTCTCACCTCTTCCGGGCTCCACTGGGATGTTTTGATAAATTAATCTCGACGTTGAGAGACTTTTTTGATGCACCCCCTCTAGAAATTTCGGCATTGCACAAACGGCTTTCTATGTGTCTTTCTAGACATGTTGACTCTAATCCAATCTGTCGCGTCTTCACTGTTTCAGTCGCATTAAAAAAAGGCATTTTTTGCCATTTTCAAAAAATTTCGGTGGCCCTATATTCGGTGCATCCCTACTGGTAACACAAATGGTGGTTAGCAGTGTGTTATTGTTGTAATAGAGATCAGTAGTAGATCAATAATTTTGACATAAGTAGTGATATGTCACATGGTAAGACTATTGCACATAATAGGATATTGCACATAATGAAATAGGAAAATTGCACAATATTGCACTTTGGTAAAACTATTGCACATAATGATAATGCTTTAGCATCCAATAGGAAAACTGCATGATACTGCACATGATAGATTATTGTTCATAATAATGATGCATAATGATAATGATTTAAACCCAATGATCATTGTGTGACATTTGGGCAACTAGTATTTGATGTCAGAATTGGACATTCAGAAGACATTAAAACGTTTAGCCTGGCTCGACATGTGGGAAAGATGTTGAAAAAGACATCTTTTAGACATAACTCAGCAGGGGAAGCTTAAAATTTAAAGGATGCCCTAGAAAACTTGCTGATGCACATCTGCTGCATCTGTTGGCTGGTGAATGCATCATGAGAGTCCTTTTGAAACAGAGGGATCTTGCTAAATCGATAGGTAAAGGCTCTGTATATTTATAACTGAGGTTTTGCACCACCACAGTAAGACTAGAATTTAATATAGGCTGCTCTTCTTTGCAGACAAAAATCAAGCCTGGCTATCTTGTGTGGATGTTAGTCAGTTGTCAGTTGGAAATTGAGGCTGTTGGCTGGTGAATGCACCACCACTGTCCTTTTTTTAGAATCTGATATGGGATTTAATCTGATGTCGATAGATTTTCTGTGTGTGAATGACTGACACAAACGCAATTTAGCTCAAATGTTTGATATTGGCTGGAAAGTTTTTGTTAAAGAGCTCATATCCTGCATTTTGTCTGATTTTTATTTCTAACAAGTCAATTTATGACACTTTTATACCATAAACCATCATAAATCCTTTCTATGAGGCCGTTTCCCCACCTTTTTTTATTCCTCAACATTCTCTTTTTGTTACTGCACTTTTAAGACATATGTAAAGGAGCTCTGTTCTGATTGGCTGCCCTGCATTGCACTTCACTCAAGACCAAAATAGATGAATATATGTAATATAGTGAGTTGGTTTTGACATCACATAATTAAATATGGGCAGTTTTGTAGCTCAGTTCCCAAATATGGACCTCTTAAAAGGACATTAAAGACATTAAAACTGTGCTTATATTCCACATCAAAGCCTTTTTCGTAGGGTCAATTGAGTTTTCCATGGTATCCAAAAATCTCTTCAATCCGGTGCATCTATTGTCTATTGGCTTGTGAATGCATTCTTAATGTCTTTATTTTCAATACAGGGCTCTAGCCTGATGTAGACAATGTGAATGATTGCTTTTAGGAATCAATACGTGGACCAGCATGCTGTTCATTTTCACCTGCAAGCACGGCAGATCGTTTCGGGGAGAGGGCTGTGAATAAGTTATCGACAAATTAGGGCATCAGGCTTGAAGACTTTCGCAATCCCATCTGCCCTATTTATGTTAAAAGGTGCTTATTTTGACCTCCTTAGTTGGAACAAGGTCCGACTGTGCCAGCTGTGGTAGGATGGAGCTGTTAGGTTTTACTGGGGCCGTATTTCAGGCCTGTGTAATCATGCATTTGATCAGTGTTTGGACCCCGTGCACACTAGTTGTTGTCCTCCCGCACAGCGCTGTCGTATATCCAAGCGCAATAGAGCACTGATGCTTTACTCCCGGCTGCCGGGAGGGAGAGCCGTAAATAGGCAGTCAATGGAGTAGAAATGTGTGTGAACTCGTTCAGAGGGACCCGTTCTTGTTAAAAGAGAAAAGTTTTGTGGAAGGTGCGGTGAATTGGGTCAGTGTGTTAGTGCTCAGAGCTTCAGAGCACCTAATTCCGATGCTACAGGGCCGCTTGGAAAGCGCTAAAGGGAGCGCTTGCCCACATCTGGCTCAAGGACGCCGTCAGTGTCCAAGAATGAAAGATAAGACAACTTGTTACACATTGCAAACAAGTGTAGTCATGAATAATTCATACAATACTACATATTTGTACTTGGATGAATCAAGGGATGCTTGCAATCCAACACATATAAATCATTTCAATCAAAAATAATGCAGGCTAATCTGAAAAAGCCCAAAGTTCATTTCTTGTGTTTGTTTTTTACCTCAAATCCATTTACAACATCTGTGGGTTTGTTTGTACCAAAAACATTCATAAATTCATTTTAACACAATGTCTGATTTTCTCTTGGCTTTGAATCATTTTTATTACCGTGCCGTTAAGACTGATACATGTAAATGAGCTCTAATTTGACTTGCCTTCCTGTATTGTGTCTGAATCAGAGACCAGTCTGAGTAACACTCCTTATAACTTCAGCATGTGTGGGCAGGGCTAAACCACTGTAGGTGAAGAGGTGGATGTTTCTTAAATGTGTTGTTTTTTGTGACATCACAAAAACAAAGGATGCAAAACGATTGTTTTAGGAGCTTGGTTTGATACATGTAGACTAAAGTAGTCCACGATAGGAACATTTTGTGAATAACTTGGTTAGCTTAGTGCTAACATACTACTAGAATCCCATTGAGATGCTAGTAGTTATTAGCATATTTGCAGAGATGCGTTTCTCATTTTTTTTTTAATTCATGGCCTGAACTGAAGGCTTAGTTTTCATAGTCATGGATCAGCACTTACATTATTATTTTAGAGTATTGCCACGAGTGTGTGTGTGTGTGTGTTAGAGAGAGAGAGAGAGAGAGAGAGAGAAAGAGAGACCACTCTTACTGTAATATTGGCATTGTGAGATTCAATGGTTTTCCCACCACCGCTAATAGATACCATTGAATGAAAAGACTTCTCAGTGCCATCTTGTGGACTAAGGAAATAATGCATTTTCTATCTTATTTATCATGTATTAAATAAAATGTGATTTGCAGTACATATGAAGAAGATTAACACAATAAATAATTATAAACATTTTTACCCAGAAAATCGCAATACTGTGGTGTATCAGTTTTACTCCCAACCAGCCTGCAGCAGTAAAAACTAAACATGTCGTTTTGCCTTTATTGTACATCCCCAGTTTATGAATCCTATCCTCTATTCTTGAATGTAACGAGAGCGAAATGCCTGATGATGGTGTTTGAAAGAGTTTTGAGACAGCAGAAGGCTGTAGGCTTCCGCGACCCATTTTGCTGCTTTCAGAATCGTCCCCATGTGCCTTCATTACACACAGCCCTCAGATATGTGTGCCCGAAATGAGCCCTGCTGAGCGAAAAGTTTGGAGGCCAGAGTTGAAGTGGGCACCGCGATGATGTTTTATCCCGACAGTAATAAATCCCATCACAGTGGACTTTTCTAAGCATATGGTGAATCCCATGGTGATGAGTGTCATAAAAAACGCACATTTAAAGGATGTCCACACTTTTTCAGACAAGGCAGCTTTTTTTCTACCATATTTAATGGCAGAGGTGCATTTTGTGCACAAATATAATTAACGACAAGAGGTTTGGCTAATTTTAGCTAGCCAGTTAACTATTGTTAGCTTAGCAACAAGGACATGTGCAGCAAAGCGCAAGCTTCTCTCCCCCCAACCCAAAAACCAGCACAATGTGCCTTAATTAAGAGTACCACCCCCCCAGTCAACATTGTAGAGAGCCTGTAAAGTGATTTATTGATCGGCAGTCTATTATGACATCATTATACTTTAAGGCAAGGTAAGTGGTCCCTTGGGAACTTGTGAACACACCACAGCACACAGTGTGAACTATATACTTAACCCATTCATCCAGTCAAGCAGCAGGGAGCAGTGTGCTCAAGGGTACTTCAGTGGTGCGTCGCCTGAAGACCCACCTCTTCAAGGAGCACTTTGGCGACTAACTGTCTCTTTCCTACTTATTTCTCAAAAAAAAAAGCCTTGACTTCCCACTTCTCTATGACTTGTGGTGTTCTTCTCTATGGATTATGTATTGTTGGGTTAGGTGTTGGCTAGTTATT